>PVIH01014242.1:5982-54804 GCA_004025045.1 Sigmodon hispidus | reverse complement strand
ATCTATTTGGTGTTCTGTAAGCTTCTTGTATCTTTATAGGCATTTCCTTCTTCAGGTTAGGAAAGTTTTCTTCTATGATTTTATTGAAAACATTATCTGTGCCTTTGAGCTGGTATTCTTCTCCTTCTTCTATTCCTATTATTCTCAAATTAGGTCTTTTCATGGTGTCCCAGATTTCCTGAACATTTTGAGTTATGGCATTTTTAGTTTTACTATTTTCTTTGACTGATATATCTATTTGAGCTACTGAGTCTTCCACTTCAGAGATTCTATCTTCCTTCTCTTGAACTCTGTTTGTTATGCTTGTATCTGTAGTTCCAGCTTTTTTCTTCAGGTTTTCTATTTCCATTTTTGCCTCATTTTGCGCCTTTTTTATTGCTTCTATTTCAGCTTTTATTTCAGCTTTTATTTCAGCTTTTAGTTCAGTTTTTAGTTCCTGGCATGTTTCTTTCATAGATTTGTTCATCTCTTCCAATTTTTTGTTTGTATTTTCTTCTATTTCTTTAAGACTTTTTTTCATATCTTCTTTGAGAGCTTCGATGATCATCAAAAAGGAATTTTTGGTGTTGCTTCCTTCTGTTTCCTCTTCATTGCTCAGTTCAGGTCTTGTATTTGTAAGATCGCCACTCTCTTCTGGAGTTACCATGTTGTCCTTTGTATTATTATGTAATTTTTTGCACTGACGTTTGCCCATGGTTTCAGTGGTTCACGATTAGATGGGTCCTGGTCAGTTGTGGCACTCGGGTTTGTGTGCCTCCTGTCACCTCTCTGGTCAGGGTCTGATTCTGTCCTTCAGAGACCTCTGCAGTTGTTGATTCGCTCAGTTCGAGGTCGTGGTGGGTAGCCGTGCAAATTCCCTCAGCAGGAGCTGTGGGTGTGGTGATGGGCAGAGTTTACCTGCCCCTGCTCCAGAGTGTGCTGGGACTCTGCAGACAGCACTTGGTCCCTGGAGCGGAACCTGAAGCTATGGGAGCTCAACTCTCCCTCCCAGGCTGGGATATAGGCGCTGAGGCCTGGTGACCCCTCCTCACCTCTAGGCGGGGTCTGAATCTGCCCTCCAGAGACCCCTGTAGTTGGTTCGCTCTGTTCGAGGTCCTGGTGGGTAGCTGTGCAAATTCCCTCAGCAGGAGCTGTGGATGTGGTCAGGGGCAGAGTTTACCTGCCCCTGCTCCAGAGTGGGCTGGGACTCTGCAGACAGCACTTGGTCCCAGGAGTGGAGCTGGAAGTAATGCTGCTTGTTTATTATTTATGTGTCTAGTGTGTATTGCATATTGGTCCATCGTGTTTGGTGTGCACAACTCACATGCACGTGTGTAGAGACTGAAGGAACACATTTGGTGTTTTGTTCTGTCTCTCTCTGCTTTATTCCCTTGAGAGAGGGTCTCTCACTGATCCTGGATCTAGGCTGATGACCACGCATCATCATTGTTCATGTCTCCACTGCCCACACACAATGCTGGGGTTTCAAGTGAGAATGGCCACCCCTGGCTTTTTATGTGGGTGCTGAGGCTCAGACTGGGACCCTCCTGATTGTAAAGCCCACACTCTTCCCCATGGAGCTACCTCCCCAGCCCCTGACCTGGCCTGTCAAGTCTTATCTGTCTTTTGGATGGAGTACTATCTGTGTTTTGGCTTTGAGCCATTTGGAATTATGTATGTAGCTACAAGTTGAGTGAGTTGTTTATCAAAGCTTGAGGCTTTTCTTATTTTTATGATTTATCTCTTCTCACATGTGATAAGATCATTTTCATGCATTGCCTACGATCAGACAATCAGTCAAGGCAAAAGCCAAGGTGGCTTTGAAATAAAGCAAAGCTGTGAGCACTGGCTGGAGTCTCTGGGTGTGTCTGGAATAACCCTGATGGTGAATGAAACTTGACAAAAGGAAAATATACTATTGTTACCTATTTTAGACCCCACAAAGACTTTCTGAACACTCTCCCTTAGTTCTCATAAAAAGTCACAATGAGTAAGCACAGAAAGTATTTTCTCATTTTTACAGAAGAGAAAACTGGGGCCCAGAGAAGTTAAATAATTTGCCTGAGCTGTACAGCATGTATTAGTGTTAGCAATAGGATTAAACCCAGGTCCACATTGCATGCAGCTGTACCACGCTGCAGCCGTATTAAATAACACAATAATAGACTTGGAATTCAGTTCAATCTGTTATTGGGAAAAGAAGTAGGAAATTGAATTTTCAAATCTTTGAGAACTGCTTTGGGGTTTAGCTTGGGATGTGTCCAGACTTTAACAGTGGCCAGGAATGAGCTTTAAAAAAATTAAATGTTAGCCAGTTTCTTGAAAATCAAATTGTATTGTTTTAAGAAAGAAAAATATAATCTTTACTTCCACAGTGAATGGAAGATCAGAAAACCACACAATTCTCAAAGATTTTCATCCTATGACTTTCTGAAGATCCCAAAAGCAAATCCCCCCAAGGGAAATAAAAACATGTGCAAATTTCCACAGAGAGTAAGAGGGGTGAGAGGATCATTGTGTTCGGGAATATATCACAGTGCGCAGGACCAGTGCCCAAGGAAGTAGGTGTGTGAGGGTTGATGAGAAGCATCCCGAGGTGACTCCAACTGACATCATTTTAGTGATCTAAGTGCCAGAGATGAAATAATATGATGTCAGAGAGAGGAGGGCAGGGAGGGAGGAGGAGGGAGGGAAAGAGGGAGAGAGAACACACAGTTGTCTGAGTGTTATAGTGATATCCTTAAGCAGGACAGGAAGAAAGTCTCTTCAGTTGCATTTAGAGATGAAGTGATTACTCAAGAGAGCATAGCTTCCCAATCAAAGACAGATAGCAGTGTATCTATCAGGCATGGGGGATGTGGGAGAAGCTAGGCCATGGGCACAGCAAAGCCAGCTGCGGAGTAGAATGGAGGTCCAGAGAAGCCAGACTGAATCCTTCACAGGTACAATGCTTGCTTTTCAAGTATGAGAGCCTAAGTAAAAAGCCAGGCATAACAGCTTGTGTGTGTGTGTGTGTGTGTGTGTGTGTGTGTGTGTGTGTGTGTGTGTAATTATAGAGCTGAGAGGTACAGAGACAAGGATCCAGGATCCTCGGGGCTTGCTCTTGAGGAGCTCCAAGTTCAATAAAATACTCTGCCTCAAACAAAAATATAAGGGGGACTGCAATAGAGGAAAACATTTGATGACATGTGGCCTTCCCATAAATAAGTGGGAATATGCACTCGAATACACCTGTGTGTACACATGCACACATACCCAAACATAAACCAGCACACCTTGACTGGGGATGGGGCTTCTATTCTCCAGGGTGAACTCTGCTTCACAGGAGACATTTGAATAAACTAAAATCCATTTTTCTGTCTGAATCTGTTCCATTCCATTTCATCATTCACAAAGGCAAGGTCTTTATTTATTTGATGTTTGGTAGTCCATTGACACATATTGGTGTCTAGTGTCTTAGTAAAGTCTAATTGGGATGATAGATGTACTGGGGATTGCTGCGACTCTTAATCATAAAGCCAGAAACAGTAGAACTTTCTAGAATGGTGAGACTTCCATATTACACATACTACATGAGGTTAAGAAAAATAAATATGTAGGGACTGATCACTGAAGTTCATGGGCTTATTGTGTGTGTGTATGTGTGTGTGTTTTTTGCTGGTGTCTGTTTGTGTTTGATTTTGGATGTATTGGGCCACATTAAGGGGAGGGGCACTTGAGGCTAGTGTCGCTTACCATGTTTCTGGCTTAGATACTTAGAATGCTGATTGTTTTGCCTTGCAGAGACAGGGGCCTGTCCCCAACACCAGGTTTAACACCCTATGGGACATAACTGATCCTGCTGCCCCAGATCTGAAGCTGAGGAATGAAAATGAAGCTTTTTCTTTCTTGGTCAGATGACCACCCCCTCAGGCCTGAACTTTTCTTTTTCTGTGTTTCCCTTCCTTCCCCTGAGTCTTCTAGGCCAGGAAGGAGCCTTTTGCTTATTTTCTTTGGAATGACCTGTTCCCTTTTAATGTACAGCCCCTTGAACAGCCTCTTCAGTGATATATCAGGGGAATCCATTTGGTTTACTCATTTATAGTTATGGTGGATGTGTGATTGCAGTTTACCCAGCCCAGAACTACAAGCAGTTTTTGTTTGTTTATTAGGATGGGATCTTGAAGGTCAGAGGACAGATATAGCCACAGAGGCCAGGCAGGTGGCAAACATCTTTAATCTTAACACTCTGGAGACAGATCTCTGTGAGTTCAAAGTCACACCAAGATACACAAGATTAATCCAATCTAAAACAGAAACAGAGCCAGGCAGTGGTGGCACACACCATTAATCCCAGCACTTAGAATCCCATGCCTCTGCTTCCAGTACTTGGGAAGCACACACACCTTTTATCCCAGCACTAGGAAAGTTGAGAAAGGAAGTGATATGGCTAGACAGAGAAAGGAATGTAAGGCAGGAGGACATAGGAGTTCAGCCCTTTATTTCCTTCCCTTTTGGCTGAGGACTCAGGCATTCAGCCTGAGGATTTGTGGAGACAGAATCTTCTGCTTTTAGCCTGAGGATTCAGTAGTGGTGAGGAGTGTGTCTAGTGACTTTTTTGTCTGCTTCTCTAATCTTATAACATTTACCCCAATATCTAGCCCCAGATTTTTATTACGACCAATTAGGTTTCATGCACCAGGATCTCCCTACCTAGCTCAGTCTGGCCTAAGATTTCCAGTAATTCACCTGCTTAAGCCTTCTGGGGGCTGAGATGACAGGCATTTGTCCTCATGCTAGCTTCCATGTTTTTAATAGAAGATAGTTGACATAAGTGAAGACTGTGTTTGGAATTGATGTAAAAACAAAAGATGTTTCAGTGGTGGAGCTGTGTTTGAAGGCATAGGTCCCTGATGTTGTAACTCTTTCTGGCTTCCTATTGGCCTACATGTCTGAGTACAGAAATGTTGTCTTCAAATCTCCAGCATTATTTCCATAACAGCTCCTGTGACAGGAGTCCTGTGTGTCTAGAGTGAGCATAGAGCTTGGAACTGATATAAATCATCCACTGTGTCATCCATGGCTAAGTCACACTCTTCCTCAGACATAAGTTTCTTCAATAAGAGCAATTGTTACCCACAGGACATGGAGGCAGACCAAACAACGTTAGAGAGGAAGACTCTCCGGAGAGCCATGTATTCGAGAGAGGCCAAAGCACAGATGGAGGATGAAGATGAAGGCAAGTCTTTTTTATCTGAAATATTCAGATAAATTTAGAACCTCATGAGGGGTTTGCTCCAGGAACTGATATGTGAGTGCTTCACAATCATTTAACAAGCCAATTTGCACAAGGCCCATAGTGAAACTAAATGCATAATTCTGAGCATGGCAGAGTCAAGGTAAGGTTTATATCCCCCAACTGTATGCCCCGTGCAGGGTGTACTTAGTGGATAGGTATGTTCTCACACTGTGTGTCACAGAGAATGGAAAGACAAAAGCAGAGATCTGAAACCAAATAATTGGAAAAGTTTAGTATAATGACTGGATCAGGTTGTGACTAAAATATTGATTCTTTAAATATCAACAATCAGTGGTAATATATATGCAAGACAATCAGTTTTATGCATGTGGTTTACATGACACACTGATGAAGAATGAAGATGTCAGAAATTTCATTTTTTTATTTCAGTTTCCCATGTCTAGTACTGTATTCTGAAGAAGAAAAAAGTTCTGCTACAAGTTTGAAAAAAAAATCACCTAAAATTATTATTGTCTTGACATGAGTCACCAAGAAAGTTTTAAAATAAATCATTTAAGTTCACAAAATGAATGTATTTATTATATTTTATTACCTATGTAGACTTTATTTATAACTTCCTTTACACTGGTCAACTAAGAAATAAGGAACATTGTAATATGAATGCAGAAAACACCAAACTCGGCCACCCACATATTTCAGATATCTCAGTGAATGTTTATGAAGTTTAAAATAAAAATCAACGAGTGAAGGATGAATTTTTTCATTTCAATTCTTAATTTTGAGGTTGTTTTGTTCTGTTAGCCGATAAAGGCTTCTGCAATTCTAAACCACTTATTTCTAATATGTTTTAAATGTAGAGTCATGGTCAACTACCATAAGACTCACTCATTGCAGTTGAGAATTGATCACTACAGATTCTGCCCTGGTTTGCTGGGTTAGTACTCCTTAGATGTGAAATGAGAGTACCTGCTTTAGCAATGAGGGTGTTAATGGGACTAAATTGCTGATGCAACCATTTAATATGGTTGCTGTCCCAGGTCCTAGCCTCCAGAAACCACCAGAGAGGGCAGAGGAGAGAGAGAGAGAATGTCTCCTTTCCCCTGAATGAACTTAAGGCAGCAAGCATTGTTTCTACTGATGCTTGAGCAGCTCATGATATGGACACATTATATAGCAAGAAAGAGAGCACAGTGTCTTTTGCTGGCTGCATGAGTGACTGACCTTTGATCTAGTAGAGAAGTGGAGGGTGTATACTAGGGAGACAGCTCACAGTCTTTATGTTCATGCCATTTTCATCATGCATGTTTTTGCCCCCATATTTATGAGACAGAGAACATAGTCCTTCAAAAGAGAAGGTCATCCAAGACTCAGGGTTTTACAGAATCCAGTTGAAGCGGAAGTGCTAGTGTTGGCATCTCTTTGCCTCACATCCACACTAGAGCCTTTCGGTCTGATGATTTGCAGACAGAAGTCATATAGTCTGTCCTTCTAGTCTACAGCTTTCTGCCTGTAACTGTTTCAAGTAGTGGAGAGCACACAGCTTAAGTATAGGATGAACTGCCTCTGAAGAAGAAATAGACAGAAGACCCAACAGTCCCTGAAACATTCGAATAACCAAGTCATGCTGAAAAGAAAATCAAAAGCCTTCCTGTCATAGCAGTGGAGAATGTGCCCAGGATAATCAGTCTCGGAGTTTCTAAGTGGTTTAAACATTTGATAGGATTAGCCTGCCCATTGCCTCATATGATCTTCAGCTTTGCCTTCTGGAATGTTCCATCTTGACAACTCTTCTCCATTACTACATGTAGAGCAGGACAGAAAAATTATGGATTCGTACTTCTAGAAGAGTCACAAATTCCACAGCTGCTTTTCTCCATGCAAATTTCTAATTTCAGTAAGCCATAGATTAAATAAATTATATGTTTGCAAATCAGGAGCATATTTCCATTAGCAACACAATTTCACCACTAACTAAAGTGTCTGGAAATCAGCAGTCTGGTCCATATGTGAATTTTTATATTTGTTGATTCATTCACATTTTACTTTTATTTTCTTCTCCTTTATCTTTCTTTCTTTTGATTGGATCTCTTACGGCTTAGGCTAGCCTTGAACTCTCTATGAAACCTATAGCTTGGTCTGCCCTTAAACTTCTGATCCATCTGCTTCTGTTGCGATTTCAGGAACATGTCATAATGTCTGACCACTTTCAACTTTAAAAAAAATAATAATTGAACTATGCACTACTTAAAGTATTTAAAACTTCCAAAGCTAATACTTTTGCTTCTATAAAGTTAATTGTGATTATGTTTATTTTTGTTAGAAAATAAAAATTTTTATGGTCCTCATCTGAAGCTTACACAGTGTTTGTTGTGTGTGTGAATATGCAGAGGAAGAAGAGGAGGAAGATGAGGATGATAACATGTCAACTGTAATGAGGCTCAGGACAAAGATGCCCTGGAAAACCTGTTGGTGGTACCTCACTTCCGGAGGGTTTTTCTTACTCTTCCTCATGATCTTCTCTAAACTTTTGAAGCACTCAGTGATTGTGGCTATAGACTACTGGCTGGCTACATGGACGTCTGAGTATAGTATAAACCACACCGGGAAAGCTGACCAGGTACAGTGCACCCAGAAGAGTGGAGAGGGAGGTCTGCTACTGAAGTCAGTTAAGACCAGAGGCCAGAAGAGTTTGGTACAAGTTCAGTATGTAACAATGATATCTCCTTACTGTTTTTTTTAATCATTTTACATATTTGCTTATATTATTTTTATTTATTACATATTTATGTATTATATTTTATGTGTCTGTGTATAGGTGTGTGCACTTGAGCGTAATGCACATGGAGGCCAGAAAAGGGTGCCAGATCCCCTGGAGCTGGAGCCATAGGCAGTTGTAAACCACCCAACGTAGATTCTGGGAACTAAATACAAGTGCTTTGGAAGAGCAGCAAGCACTCTTATCTGCTGAGATCTCTCTCCAGCCCCCCCCCTTTTTTTTTTTTAACAATTCTTGCCATATTTAAGCATTCTATTTAGGAGTCAAGGAGCTCAATATATGTTTTACATGTAATGTATATCTTTATATATATATATATAAACATATATATAAACACATATAGGAAATTCTTTTTCATGATGATTTTCAATCCTGGATCAGTACACTGAGTTGTCATTCTGCAATCAAGGATGGAAAGAATGAGATGGACGATATAGACAACCAGGTGTCTGTCCCCAACCTGAAAGATTCATTGACCCTGAATGATTCATTGACCCTGCAGTCGTTAGGCCAGACATTGAGGGTGAAAAAACGCAAGTGTGGGGGACTGTCCTGAAGGGGACATTGCCCTGGCACCTACCTATTCCTTCAGCTCTCTAAGTGCCAGCAAGACAAGGATATCAACAATCTGTCTGATTCTGATGCTTTGCTTTCTAGTTAGGAAAAGCCCAGATAGTTATTTCATGTCAACTTTCCATGCTGGTTCCTCCTAGACTTTCTACGTGGCTGGATTTAGCATCCTCTGTGGAGCTGGCATTTTCCTTTGCCTTGTCACCTCTCTCACTGTAGAATGGATGGGCCTTACAGCTGCCAAGAACCTTCACTACAATCTCCTGAATAAGATAATTCTTGGGCCAATAAGGTAAAAAAAAAATGTAGTTATCTCTTGCCCCATGCATGTAGTAATAAGAACGTATATTTTTAAATTGAAATGAAATATGGAAGTTTGAAGAAAAAACTAGTAATTTTCAAGACTCCTGATGTCCCTCAGTGGTGCTTCTGGTCTCGGCAGTTCACATCACTGTATTCTTTGATCTCTTCCCTGCCTAGGTTCTTTGATACCACACCCCTGGGACTGATTCTCAATCGGTTTTCTGCTGATACTAATATCATTGACCAGGTGAGTATCCAAACTATTTCTAAGTTCTAAGACAAATTCTTCAGTGTAAACTAAACAGCATTTCAAACAGGACCTGATGACTCTTGATGGTAGAGAATTACTAAAATTTAAATTAGGGTCCATCTGCTCTCATATCAAGATGAACAAAAATGATTTCTAGAATAAAATTTCTGCCTGTATGTTTGTGTGCTGTATACACGCTTGTGTGAATTATTGACTTGACATAGAATGTGTGTGTGTGTGTGTGTGTGTGTGTGTGTGTGTTAGCCAGAGGTTGACATTAGTCATGTTTTTCAATTGCTCTCTATCTTATTTTTATGTCTGACTTTTAATTTTGAAGTTGTATGTATGGGCGTGTGCATGTGAGACCCTTGCTGGGGTATGGAGATGGCAGGTGGATGCCAGGTGCCAGCTAGTCAGCCACTGTGGCAAAAGTGACATCCCCAGGTTCACTGAGAGACCCTGACTCAAAAAATAAAGTGGATAACTATTATAGAAGATGCCCAGGGTCAGCCTCAAACTGCCACGTGTCCACTTACAGGCACCCGTATCAACTCACAACATGTGCTCACACACATACGAACTAGTACATTTAGCACAAGATAGATGTAGCATCTTGAATTATTAATTTTAAAACTAAAAGATGTTGAGAGAATTATCCATAAAATATAGACTGCTTTAGCAGCCTGTATTACCTAGCATTAATATAAAAGTGCATATTTTTATTACACTGCTATGGATATTGTGCATGAGCTGAAAGGACTGTCCTTCTAACTCTCCCACAGCACATCCCTCCCACCTTGGAATCGCTGACCCGCTCCACCCTCCTCTGCCTGTCTGCCATTGGGATGATCTCCTATGCCACACCTGTGTTTCTAGTCGCCCTTGTGCCTCTTGGTGTTGCCTTTTATTTTATTCAGAAATACTTTCGAGTTGCTTCTAAGTAAGTAAAACTCTTCTCCCTTCTCAAAAGCCTGCATATTAGACTGATTGGGAACTGTTTTTGCTCAACTGTTTCTTTGTTTTTCAAACTAAGGTGAAAAATTTAGAAATGCAACTGGTTTTACTAAAACCTCATGTCCCAGTGCCAATCTGTCTGTTATTGATTGTCTGGTTCCTCCTTGCCCTTGACACATACTAACATATTGTTCAGTTTGCCAGCAATTTGTCTCTTGAGTTAGGTGCACCAGCCTTTCCATTTCTTTGTTCTTTGGATGTGACTTTGGCAGGAAACGTCGAAATCACAGTTCTGAAGAGTGGGCAATTTAGAGCCAGTATATTTCAAAGCAGGAAAAAAGGTTAAAGTCACAAAATCTTTCAAATACATGGTATAAAATAGTAAAAGAAGACAGATAAAGAGATAAGTCATTCAGGACTCAGCAGCTGGATAATCCTGAGTATTTGAGAGGCACACCACTATTTTCAGAAACTAGAGAATTTGAGTTCCATATACCTGCTAGTCCAGTCAAATAAATAAAGGCACAACATTAATTTTAGATTTCCTGTTAATATAGGACTTATTGTTTCCCAATAAGTTGAATGTTTAATGATCAATATACAGTGTCCTCCACTGTAAACTTGAACATTTGCAATTCACACTTTCCTGAAGAATAGGATGAGCTTTATTAATGCAGGACTCTATCTCCACATCCAGTATTGCTTGCTGTGTTCCTAATGGCTGTGTTGATCCCTGTAGTGGGTGATAAAGGAAAAAAAAACTGTTCTCAACAAAATCCATTTCTTCTTAAGATAAAGCCACATATAAAGTAAAGGTAGAATATAAAGCAAATGTGTTGTTTTAGAACACTGAACGTAGTTCATATTACAGGAGTGCAAAGAAGACAAAGCTATACAGGGGAAGAGAGAAGAAAGGGGGAGAGGCCCTGGTGTCCTTGGGACATGCAGACTTCACATCACTTTAGAATATTTCTCCCCCAGGGCTGTGAGTTAAGAGGCCTTCATGTACTGGAGATGTGTGTTATATCTGAGTGGTTTTTCTTCTTCAGCACTCATTCATCCATCTCCCCCCCCATTCCTCCCTCCTTTCTTACCTTTGTATTTTGTAGCAAACTCAGACCACAAGGAAGAAGGTATCAGTCAGATCCACTCTACTCCCTTCATTTAGGGTTTGTGCTGTTTTGCTGTGCCGCAGGGCCAAGAGATTCTGACTTGGTTGATGACTGCTGGTTGACTTGCAAAGAGCCAGTGCCTCTCAACACTTATATCAAGCATTTGTATCTTGTTGCAGCCACAAGCTCATTTGAACCTATTTTGCCATTGCCAAGATAAATTGAGTGGGGGGTGTTAGGCAAAGATTTCTAACCCACTACAAGTGTGAACAGTGAGCTTTGCTTCCCAAGCATAATCTGAATCATTTGTCCACATGAGTAGTGACTATAATAGAGGGCACGGTCTTTTAAAAGTGCTATATAAAAATGTTTATTTTTCATGCTGGTGAAAAAGGGACAGGGCACAAAATAAAATTTTTTAAAGGACCACCTGTAACATTACAATATTTTTTTAAGGAATTAGAATGAATAACAGATTTGGTAGCCACCCTAGTGTACCCTGTTCTCATCTGAAAGTCAGGGAGATGATCTAAGGACCAATGATGTGAAATCTTACAGGCTCAAGAATCTTGCCCATGACTCACCCAGGGGAAAAGCTCGCACAGCTGAACAGACACATATGTCTCAAAGGAAAGTGAAATGGGAAGCTCGTGGCAGGCAATAACATGACCTCTAATGTCTAAAGTCATGGGTTTAATGGATGTGTAGCTGCATGCTTCCTTCTTACAAGAACACAGATCAAGCTGTGCTTCACCTTCTGGGTTTCACACATGACACTTCTATAAACAAAGACGGCCCCTTTGTGACATTTCCTTCAGTCCTGACCTCAATTAGTGGCTCTGGCCATCTGCTGTCGTGTCAGCTGCGCCAGTAAGCACCTGTTAATGTCTAAAAAGAGGAATGGCCCCACATTTCTTCACTGTCTTCGCCACCTCTCCTCTGTGTCCTTCTGGCCACATCTGCCAAGTCCTTCTCAGAAACTCAAAGAAAAGCCTTTGCATTTGTTTGTGTGGTCACACAGCCAGTCAAGAAAGGCTCTCACAGCTGATGCTAGGCAGTTATCAGTTCCCTAGAAACTCCCAGGTGAATAGAAGGGCTGCTCCTCCTGTTCTCCCAATGCCCATGACCTCAAGAAGGGCAGAAAGGAGAAGAAAAACGAGAAATGCTTTCTAAAAATTGGTTTAACTCAGTTTTATCTTCTAGCAATGCAAGCTTATATGGCTTAAAGAAAAGTTGCTGGCCTTGGTATGCCTGCCAATGCCTGTCATTCTGGTAGTTGGGAGGCTGAGGCAGGGGAATCACTGCAAGTTAGAGGCCAACTTGGGATGCGCAGCAAGCTCCTACAAAAATAAGTAAATAAACTAAATATTTGTAAAAGGAAATGCACAAATACTTGCCTTTGTCAAAGGGATTACATTGAGCAGATTAAGGTATTTCTATATTTAGGTAGGTTATGGAGAAATGTATATATGTGTGTATGGACATAGACATTAGTTCCTTGAGGGAACAATGAAAGACCCTTGGAGGCAGGAATTTAACTCACCACCTACCTATGGCCAGAGCCAAACCCATGGTCAGATCTCTCTCTCTCTCTGATCTCTTCCTCCTCCTTCACCCCGCCCCGACCTTCAACATTCATAAGCAGCATTACTTTCTAAGTCTGTTGTATTGGAAACTCAGTACAACTAATGAATCACACAGTAGCTCATGAAGCTCTCCGTGTCAACCAGATTCCCACCATAACTCCCACCATCTTCTTGTGAATTGACTGGCATCTTACTAACTCAGAACTTTAAAGACTCCTCCTATAGACTCTCCCAACTGTTCTCCCCTACTCAACCACCTTCTAGATCTTCACATCATTGGTGAGACTCAGCTCCTAACATTTTACTTGTGTTCCGTGACAATTTTCATTTGGTTAAGAATCCTCTACAGTCAGTCCAGTGTCACAAGACTATATCCTTGTGCTGGAAATGGTTGTACATGCACTTGGGAGGTAGAGGCAGGACGATTCAGGGCTCAAGGGCACCACAAGTGATGTTGTGAGTTTGAGGCCAACTTGAGTTACATAAGATGCCTTATTAATAAACCAACTTCCCTCCCAAAGCAATAACAATAAGAAGACCATATTCTTCACAAAATTATTTTTTACCAACTCATCAATTCCAAATCAAAGTTATTTCATTATTGCATTTGCCTTTATATGTTGTCATGATAACTCTTACCAAAACATTCTATTAACAAAATGTGTGTGTAAGGTTAGAGATCCCCTTCATTTAAGGTGTCTACAGAACTCCAAGTCTATGTCACAGCCAAAACTCACTGGCTGTGGAGACACAGAATGAGCAAATAGGTCATTTTGATTAAACTTCTGAGCATGATGACTGAGAAGAAATAGATAAGGGGTGAAGAACAGGTGGGTGACAAGAGCAAGGGCTGGGGTCTGAGAACCTGCAAGTTCAGTGGGAGCCGCAGATCCTAGAGGCAAATGACACATACTGTTGCCTTTGCCCCAGGGATCTCCAGGAACTCGATGACAGCACCCAGCTCCCCCTGCTCTGCCACTTCTCAGAAACAGCTGAAGGGCTCACCACCATTCGGGCCTTCAGGTGAGTAATACAACTTCAGATTGTCCATGAGGGGCAAATCCATCTGCAAATGTCTACCAACAAATAAGAGCTAACTGCCCCCTGGGTGGCACACTATGTGTCTCTCTATGTTTTGTGAACTACAAAATGGTGATAATAATGCACATTGTTTAGAAATACTTATCTGGAGAGTTAAGAGTAAAGACTGAATTGACGGAATGGAGGAAAAAAATTAGTTGTGTGGCTTAGACAAGGTTTTCTCATTGTAAAGCCTCTGTGTCCTCATCTGAAGAATGAGAGGTCAGTCCTGCTTATTGTACCACTGAAGTGACTGATAGAGTACATGTAAGGAATGAACCACAGTGACTGTTGGAGGACTCAGTAAACAAAATAAATCTAAATGATCTATTTTGATATTAAAAATGATACTAACAAAAGAATACCATTACACCAAAGTTATTTTAGAAGTTAATTCAGCCAAACTTAGAAGTTTATACCTGTAATTCTAGCACTTGGTGGTAGTCATGATGGGAACATAGGCAGGGGGATCAAGAATTCAAGAACATTCTAGACTATGTAAGTTCAAGGTCAGCCTGGGCTCTTTGACACCTTAACTCAAAAATACAACAAAACAAATAACCAACAAAGAAAACAACTCATGGTTCTCAATGTTTGTACACAGTAATAACGTAAGTCTCTATGTATCTAGCTCCACTTTTCTGTTCAAGTTAGATTGTAAAAGTAGCCTTACTGGATATTCCCTTTGTTCTGGAAAATTTGAATTTTAATCATTGTATCTTCTTTTATCTCTATCACAAATATGCATTGACCTCAATCAGAAATTGAGCATCCTAAGAAGTTTATTAAGAATGTAGAAATGGGTCATAGAGTAGAACATTAAGACACCACATGATTTATGATAGGATTTCTACCTAAATATATGTGAGTTTTATTTCCCGCACCTATATTTCACATCCTGGCATGCTTTCTCACATGGGGTATAATACATCTTACTGAGAGTTTCAGCATTACTTATTGGTATTAAATATATAGATACTGGCATGAAATTTATAGTCTAGTAGTAGTCATCAGGGACAATCAACAAATATAGCATTAAAGAATACTGTTGCCACCAAGTAAGTCTTTTCTAATTAATTTATATGATAAATATTTACTTGAATAGTTAACACACACCAAGTACTATTCTAGGTGTAGACTAATATAGATTGAATACTTATGGTCATTTATTTCCATCTCAATTACAGGTTGGGTTCTTTAGCTGACATATGATCTTATTTTATTCTCCTTATGGATATTCAAGTGTATTTTCATTATCTGTTTTTATTATCCAATATCTTCTAACTTGAATACTAATTCTGAGAGAGCAGGGTTTGGTTTTCAATGTTAGTTTACTGTGATTTGAGAAGTGACTATATATTGGACTAATGAGCTAGTGAGGCTCTGTCGTCAGGGGCTCACCACACAGAAGAAATGGTGTAAGGAAGAAGATGACAGTATAGAGACATCTATGGAGTCATCACATGGACAGCTGTGTCAGAGGGTTGAGTGGCACTTTGTATCAAAAGATGCAGAATCTATAGGATAATGGGCCCATGAATGAAGACCCGTTGAGCTGGGAGGTAAAATGGGGACAGAGAATTGAGAAGAAAAAGCATAAATGTTTTTATTTCATGCATAAATCAAGTTCACTATTAAATGACCTCAAAAGCAGAGGTTATCACAATGAAACTTGAACACATGGAGGCTGGTGCTAACATATTGAATAAGTTTCTCTGCATGAAACTTGTACTTTAATCTTTGTGTTGGAGAATTGATGAAGAATAACAACAAGAAACCAACACAATCAGAGTTGTATTAATTAAAATAACTGACTCATAAAGAATAAGTTGGGTGGCGAAAGCTAAGGATAAGATGCCATGCGGCTGTTTAAACCACAGCATTACAGGATGCATCATTGTGGTGAGCCTTAATTCAGACTGACTTCTAAGACTTCAAGCATGCAATAAGGTTAAATGCCACTTCTCAGGAAGACTTCATCTTCCTACCAAGGGAGAGAAATTCAGACGAACTGAGAAACTATGCCACATAAAGAGGTAAAAGCTCAGGATATAGGCGAGTGTTTAATTACCTGAGAACTTCACAAAAATAATTATTCATAAAGGCTCAGTGAAACTTGGAAAAGGATGCTTTTTGTCACTGCAGTCAAACAAGTGAGCATGTTAAAAAACTGAATGGATAACAGTGGTAAAAACATTAGAGAATAAAAAGAAATCAAATGTATCCTCTAGCTAAGGAACCCCGCAGTGCTAGTTATGACCTTTACAAGAACAGAATTGGTTAAGGAGGCGTGAAGTCAGAGTTCAGGGGGCTGGTGGATTAACTGGAAGGAAGCTGTAGAGCTGGAGGAGAAGGCTCCTCTTGAAAGAAACTTCACTGGCAATGGAGGAATTAAAAGGAGATTTCCACTCCTGGGGGGTGTCATTCTTTTAAGAGAGTAATAAGCTAGAAACTTTTAGTAGTCGAGGGGAGGATGTGAGCTGTAGGCAGGATAAGGCCATTGATGGACTGACAGGGGTGTGTCCAAGTGACAGGTCTGTGACCAAGTTACAAAAGTAAAGAAAGGTAAAGAAACTGCTTTCCATGAAGAGGATTTGGTTCAGAGTGCCACTGAGAAAGCATGGAGAGACATGGGGGGATTCAGGAAGCTGGGAATGGACAGCAGGAGGCTGGGGTCTCAACACATCAGAACCTTTACTTTCTCCCTGTGGGACAACATGGGTCATCTTCTAAAACTGCCAAGGATGGAAATCAGGGAGAGCACCCTGACCAATTTGAGATCTAAATTTTCAGAAAGATTTAAAAAAGAAGAGCAAATGGACTAGGAGTTAAGGTCTAGCTTTTTAATTTCACTTCTTCATTAGACACATGAATAGAATTTAGGGAACTGTACATTGAGAAAGACTCTAGATAGCACTAAGAATAACAAAATGTTCTATGTTAACCTTCAGTGCTTGGATCATAGTTGTAAGAAGCATGATGGTCTAATTTTCATCTAGAAATATCTTGTCTGTGTCTACATCTAGAATTTTATCTTTAATATTTATTCCAAAAATCAATATTAAATATTGTAAACAAAAACATTTATGTGCACCTAAATGCATACACACACATAATTGAACTTAAAATTAATCACAGAAAATACTTAAAGAGAATTGCGCACATGATTTTCCGTATCTGTTCCTTTCTATTTACACCCAGTCTTCTCTGAGTCAGATCTCTCTCAAAGTTGCCTTTACTGATTAGACCTTGTGTTACACCCTCTGCACCCAGGGCTCAGCGTGCACCCACTCGGAGCAGTGAACCTCTATTCATTTACAAGGAAAGTATCAAGCTAAATTAGACTACGTTGTCAGTGACCTTTGCCATTGCTTTATTATTATTTTTCTGTCTGACAGAATAAAGGTCTAAGAATGTTCAGAAGATGAGCTGGATGCGAATGAAAAGATACAGGCTGAGTGTGTCAAAGTTTCCATTAGGAAAACAGCAGGTTTCTTGCCAAATCGAAACAGAGAAAGAATGCTCACTGCACTTCCACCCCTCCCTCTCTCCACTGCTTCAGGCTATTGCCAGTTCCCGACAAATGTGTGAAGTGTTAGAGATGGATCTCCACAACCACAGCAGGATGAGGTCCCAGACAGAGCATGTTGTCAGGACCAAGGTTTATTTGTTCATCTAGAGCATGGCTCCCAAGCATTGGTCCTCTTGGATAAGTTTGTCCAGTGCAGAGAGAAACCTGCCCAGTCCAAGAAAGCACTGGATTTTCTCTCTCCTGTGTCTTCTCTTGCCATTTACAATGTACTTACAATGCCTTGTTCACCTGAGGAACCCTGTGTTATCCCTTAAAATTACACTAGACTATCTTCCCTGTGCTCTGGGACACCTAGCAAAGCTCCTCCCTCTCCCCGCAGCCTGCGTGGTACTCTATTCTGACCCTGCAATGTACATTTCCCCTTTATATTCTTGGGGTCCTCAAAGGAAGATCCCCTACGTCAGCCTCACTTGTTAGTACATTTATTTTCCTGAGAGGGACATTGTGTATCTCCAGAGTCTACCACAGTGTGGGGGGCAGATGCTGGCAAAATGCATCTGAGTAAATGCAGATATAGATGCAAATATAGCAGACATCTTCCTACCAAGCAAGCACAACAGTGTGGCCCTTACAAAAACCTTCACAGTTCATTCTGTCTGTTGCTACAACTTCCTAAGCCCTTCACCTTTTAGTAATTCACTGTAATTACCCATCAAGGTCATCTGAAAGGCAGACATGTTCCCTGAACTGCTTAGTCCCAAGCCACAGTGCTGCCATTCTTCAGCACAGGTCCCCCTGGACGTGGCATTTAGTTCAAAGCTACATAACTCAAAGTGAAGTAATGGTTTGGCTCTCATTGCTAAATTTTCTGATCACTGTAGATCAGACATTGCTGTCGGACCAAATTATCTATCTGGCATGGCATCCTGAGATGATCAGATTGATTGGAGAGATACCAACTATCTGCTTTATATTGGCCTGTATGGACTCTGATGGTGGGCCAAAAGACACCCCACCCAGGACTTCTCCGTTCTTTGATACAAATGATAAGTTATTTAGGTTTTGCAATTTTACTGGAAGATTTTACAGGAGTGGGGGACTCTTAGCCAATGAGACCTACTAGCGAGCCGGAAATTCCTTACAAAAATGACCTGTAGATGGGCTATGCCAGAGCAGCCGTGGCCACACAGGGGAAGAAGCAAGCACAACTGGGCAGGGAGCCAACTTCGAGGCCAGTTGTTTTCCAGCTCTCTATTGTTTTCATTAGTCCAATAAAGTAATTACAAAGTAAGGATATTTCTATTTCTTAGGAAAGGTGATTTGCAGCATGTATGTTCGTGAAATCATACCTCTGATGTCCAAGTAATTAAGGCTCTTCTTGTTTCCTTAAAAACTTTCCACTGCATATATTCATTGTACAAGGAAGTGCAAGATATTGAGGTGTAGGGTGATATATGCTCATATACAATATATGCTCACGTGAAGGTTATTCCTAGTTCTAATAGTAGAATAAGCTACATACAATTTTATTTGATTATATAGCTGAACACCAGGATGAGTTTAATTTTTCATAGATCAGTTTCTTTATCACCGTGACCATTTGGGTGGGAAACTTGCCCAGCCCTGGGAGATGGCAGACTTTCTCTCATGTCACTCAGGTACTTACACTGCCATGTTCACCTGAGAAAACCAGCTTTATTCCTATAGCTACTCCAGACCGTCTTCCCCATGCTCTGGGAAGCCTGGCTTTATCATCCTATCTCCCTTTCCTGAGTCTCTATTTAGATTCCCCATCCCCCACAGTGTATAAATCTCCTTCTTGTTCATAGGGTCATTGTAAGTACACCCTGAGCTGCACCCATCACCTGAAGGACCCCTCAAACCTCTGCTCCGTGGTGCTCTTCTTCCTTTGTTTTGTTTTGTTGAAGGCTAGAAACATTTTTGAAGAAATATATTTACCTGTTATAAATGCATAACTTTCTGTCTTGACTAGTTCGATTCTCATCCAGCCTAACTCAATGACATTTGGAAAACTAAATGCCTCAAATGAAAGTAGAATACATTGTGATTTCTTTGACCCCTGTGGCATAGGTCAGGTCCTGTTTACGTGGCTCTTCAATTTTACTAGAATTACAGAGTAACCTTTAATAAAGGTTTGTCATGGTCATAGCTTCTTTCCCTAGTTGCAGCTTGAAAAGGGAACAAACACTTGACCTCTTGGTTCTATCCAGAATGTATCAGGGCAGCTCTGGAGTCCACTTTCCAGTCATCCATCCCATCCACGTGTCACTCTATTGAGCAAAGTTCGCAGTAGTTAAGTATGTCTGGCTCTTACTACTTCTTCTATTAGATGGCTAACATCATAGTGTTTCTGTTTTTTTGCAGGCATGAAACCAGATTCAAGCAACGTATGCTAGAGTTAACAGATACGAACAACATTGCCTACTTATTTCTCTCAGCTGCTAACAGATGGCTGGAGGTCAGGACGGTATGTTCATTGTGTTCCAGACTTAGCCTGCCACTGTGAGTCAGTACCAGGCCTCCATTGTCTGGACTTTAAAATAGATCAGGTTTGTTTATGTTCCAAATGAAATTTCACTTATCACAGTGTTTTAGCCAATCACAACAAAAGTAGACCCCAAAGCAAAATTCATTCTGTGTTTATTATATTCTCTGAACTACCTCAACTAATGACATGGCAAATATTTACATAATGTCATTTCTAAGGAGAAAATTTACAAAGAAACCACATATACTAATATCTTTCACTGAGCCAGACAGCCTGTAAGGGATGGTGTCTTTCTATGTTTTAAGCCAATGGAAGATTATGTTAGTACAAAATGTCAGCAATTAAGTACTGCTGTCTTCTGTCCTATGTGGTACATAGAAAAAAGCACAGACTTTGGCACTGTCCAGATGTCATATACCAGATTAATTTCTTTTAGTTCCAGATCCCCCATCATTTATAAAATAGAAATAAAAACATGTACTTCATGGATGTGTCACTAAAATAACATAATTGCCCTAGTATGCTATTCTAGTTTAATATGTCGCTGTGATAAAATATACCGCCAACAGACAACTTAGATAAGAAGGGGCTTATTTCAGGTTACAATTCCAAATTGCCATCCTTTATTTTGGGAAACTGAGGCAGAAATTTCAAACAGGAAGATATATCAACAGATAAACATACCTTGACCCACTGTCAAGCTCAGAGATAAATACATGCATATAAATTCACTTGCTCAATGGTGGGCAGCCTAAATTTTCCACTGTTACACATTCCAGGACATCTGTCTAGGGATTGGTGCTTCCCACAGTGTCATAGGACTTTCCACCTCGATTACCGTAATGAAGAATATTTCCCATGCATGTGCCTACAGCACTACCCAGTATAGACAGTCTCCCATTGAGCCTGTTTTCAGGTGGTCCCAGCTTGTGTCCAGCTGACAGTTGAAGCTAAGCAAATTCTCTGGTGATTTTTCTCCCCAAAAAAGCAGATTTTTTCTTTTAGAACCTAACAACCAGAGGGGGCTGATGATAATAGAAATTTAATGGGGTTGAAATTCAAGTGTCCAAGTTCAAGACTGATCTTAAAATGCATTGGTATGGATTGACACAGAAACTTGGATTTCTGTTTGTTTCTTCTTTTTAAAATTTCCTATTTTCTCTAAGGGGAATATCATATCTAAATAATGGAACAAATTATCTCAGTGAATCAATTTTTAGAATCAGGAGACCATGACAGCAGTTGCCCGTGAGTCTGGTTTTCCTTAGCTTGGAGGTCAGGTGTGACTTAAGGGATAAGTCCATTTGCCTTGGACTTGAGATGCCTGAGGATGGCTTCTGTCCACAGCACTTCCCAAAGACAGGGTCACAGATAAGTGTAGGACAAGAATCTTCATGCAAGCTGTGTGTTCAGTTCTTTGAGCCAAAATAAGACATTGGACCTGAGACTGCCAAGAAAGAGGGCAGGGCAAGCTAGCAAAAAACAGCAGCCAAACTCAAAGCAGCTCCGGCTGACCCAATATTTTAACCCCTACATGAAAGAGCAATCAAATCCACCTGAGTATAAAAGACTTGTTTTTCTGAAGACTGAAGAAGAGATTACATTTTAAATTGGAGGAGCCAGCTCTGCTCTTCATTCCAGTTTTCTGAGTTTTCGGTTAGGTATTTTATGGGATACATTTGTTTGCATTCTGTGTATCATGCAGCTTCAGGGATTCACTAGACTACTTCTGTGAGAATTCCCCCTCAAAACTAATGCCAGGGCATGAGAGATGGCTCAGCTGTGGAGAGCACTGGCTGTTCCTCTAGTGGACGTTGGGTTGATTCCCAGCACGTAAGTCTACTCACAAATGCCCACAACTCCAGTTCTAGGGAATCTGACACTCTTTTCTGGCATCCTCAGGTACCAGGCATGCACATGGTACAAAGACACACACAGGTAGAACCAAAACTAAAATGATTTAAAACTACACGCTGTAGTTCAGGAGTCTATGCTGCAAGTAGATTGTTGAATAAGTCAAGCAAATGAATTCTGTTGAGGAAAAAACATACCTCTCCTACTTGAGTGAGTGTCTGTGGTTGGGTCCTCATCACCGTATCTACAACCTCAGCCTCACATAACTGGGTTTTCTGTCTGAAAAATGGACACTGAAATCAGGATTTTGGGGGGTGAGAGTACAAGTTGTTCTCAGACCCACAGTTAGACACTCTCAGTTTTGTAAATCCTCTGAGGGCAGAAAAAGTAAGGAAAGCCTTTATTTGGTTCAAAAACTCTGCACCAATTTTATCTGCACTGTGCACACAGCCTTCTGCTCTTCTTATTACCTAGTGTCAGGAAGTCATCATGAGTATCTGCTCCCAGTGAATATCCAGCAGGTTCTCAGATATACATAATGTGTATTAAGTATAATGTGGAAGGCATTAATTCCTCAGGCAGAAAGGGCTGTCCCCCTCCATTTCCACTTCTTACTTCTTGATTTAAGTGCCCCTCCCCCAGCCCACTGCTGCTGACAGACAATCAGTCCCAAGGAAAAGGAAGGGAAAAGAGCAGACAGCCAGCTTTAAACTTCTGTCTAGTAAATTGCTGGTGCTTGCTTCTTTCTCCATTCATGTTGGATAAGAGTTAAGAAAACCCTGATGGATTAATAGACAAAGGACCAATAGATGAAATGCCTCCACAC
This sequence comes from Sigmodon hispidus, assembly GCA_004025045.1. Lineage (NCBI taxonomy): Eukaryota > Metazoa > Chordata > Mammalia > Rodentia > Cricetidae > Sigmodon > Sigmodon hispidus. The sequence goes on along the minus strand of PVIH01014242.1, from coordinate 32,234 downwards.
ACACCTGAAGGGCAGAGTTTGGATGCTAGAACCACAGGTGTGGGGGCCACCTGTCTTCCCAGCACTGGAGAAGCAGAGAAGGGACCTCTAGGCAAGCTAATTGGACTTAGGTGAGTTAGCAGGCTCTGGAGGACTCTGCCTCACTAAATATACATGGCTCCACACACACACACACAGGGATAGGTACATACATGCAAATGCAAACACACACACTACATATACACATAAACAGAAAAGGAATAGACTTAAGACCATCCAAGTTATTATATTTCCTTGGTTCTATGGTTTCCATGTGGAAGATTGCAGCTTGCCTACCACATTCACTTCCTGTTTGCTTAGATTGGGAAAAGCATAATAAAGGCTTTAACACATCAAAAGGGCATGAATCTAAGGGCTAGAGTGACAGACTGCGGCCACCCTGCTTGAGCTGGCAGTGGAAGGAACTGTTTTCCTATCAGTGCTGAGTGAAGCGGCCAGGGTTCTGTGTGTCCCCAGGGCCTGGCCTTTGGACACAGCTTACAGCCTCCCTTCAGCCATCCATATTAAACAACTCCAGTTTTCTGGCATCGGTGTTTCCATTTGCAAAAATTGTGTAAGTCTATCTACAGCTGTGGTTCCAAGGCTTTGTCGTGCTGTGTGGTGGATGGCTAGAAGAAAAGTCTCCTCAGGAAGCCAAAACAAGCAAACAACAACAACAACAAAAAACCAGTAGGCATGCCGTGTGAAAGTGTAAGAGCTGGTTAGTCTTTCTTCTGTCTGTTGAAACAGCAGAGAGCTTTCTGTTCTCAGATCTGAGTAGACAGGCCTGCAATCACACTGCAATTTGAGTCCCTCATATCATTTCCTTGATCTCAAGTGCTAGAGAGCAGACACAGTTCTGAGACTGCTCAGCAGAAAGCACAATCTACTGTTTTCAGTTGCTACTGATTGCTCACTGGACTGTTTTGCAGAGAATTACAGTTTTTATTATAAGCCCAAGTATAGATCGGTATCATAGGCTCACTGAAATTGGACCAGAAGCTTCTCTCTGAGCAATGACAATCAAGGACTTCTGTTCCAGGAACATGAGTTTTACTCAATCAGGAAAGATTACAATTCCAGGATGGTTGGGGAGCCACTCCATTGGTAAACAGCTTGCCTTATAAACACAAGGACCTGAATTCAGCCCCTCACTTCTCCCAGAACCCATGCAAGAAGCCTGGCATGGTGGTATGGACCTGTTATCTCAGGACTGAGGAAGTAGAGTCAGGCAGGCTCCCTAGACTACTTGATAACTTCCAGAACCTGTCTTAGAATAAAATGGATGGGACACACACACATTTGTATGTACCTGTGCACATGCGCAATAAATATCTCACACACAAAATTATAATTTGGCACTATACAGATGATATGGTATGGCTGGACTCTCTTTTGAGAATGGTTAACTTGTGTTAATTTTATTTTTAAAACTTAAAAAATTGTGGGTGTATGTGTGCGTGTGCATGCGTGCATATGTGTATGTGTGTGTGTACATGTGAATAAAGTGTTTACAAAGAACAGAATAAGGTCTATGATCCCTGGAGTTAAAGTTATAAGTGGTTATGAGTCACCATGTGGGTGGTGAGAATTGCCTTTGGGTCCTCTACAAGAGCAGCAAGTGTTCTTAGCCACTAAGCCATCTCTACAGCCTCTTTGTGAATCTTATTAGAAAAGATGTTATGTAATTAGTGAACATACTGCATCACATTTAAAATAAGAATTTTACATTGAGTGCTTATTGGGGAAAGCCTACCACTGTAAATGTTTTCAAAGTACTTGGGAACTTGCTGTCAATAAGAGTTTAGACTAGATGGGCTCTGCATTCTCTGTTATCACTTCAAGCAAAGGGGGCAGAGAGAGCTGACTGACTGGGATATGGTAAGCTATTAGCAATGGTTATCTCAGAAATAGCAATCAAAGAGTGATGTACTACTGCTCAGTGATATTTATTGCCTTCTGAAGTTAGCTCTATATGACTGCTTTTTACAAATTCCTCTGTAACAACTATGGGAATTGATGTGGAATTATATCTTAGTTCATGTTTGACTTCTGGTATTCTATGATGCACACAGGTTTATAAAGCATACTTCAAACATTTGAAAATTATTCAGAACTAAAAACAACCTCACTCTCTAGAGGTGGGGAACATAACTATAACTTCATTCTTTTTAAGATTGTTTTGAATTAGGAATAATTTCTAGTTTTCATGGAGAAATTTAGAGTCAGAGGTATCTAAATTAGTTATCTGAGCTCACTAGCTGATAAGTGGCAACTCCAGCATTTGAACAATATTTGATGTCAAGGCTGGACTCCTTGTCAGCTCTGCAGCACCAGGATATTTGTAACTATTTGATACAGGTACTATGTGCACAGGGAGCTACTGGAGACACTGTCTTCATTGAGTCTTAGCACATTAAATAATAATAATAATTATTATTGCTTTTTAGAGGGATTTGAGCTCTCTCTAGCCATAGAAGGAATTCTCCAATTGCCTGTGACTAATGGTCAGGAAAAGACCAACATCTGAAAGTCTCCCTTTTTCTAAATAAAGGAACACATGGGCTCAATAAAGCAGAAAAGTTCCTTGCACAGTTGGAAAATGGGATTAGAGGGCTGTGAGGAGATGGACAGATGTAATTTAGTTCAATCCAAGGCTGGCGTTTATGAATTTATTTTTTGTAAGTTTTGCAAAAGGATTTATCACAGTCATAGAAAAGTCTAGAGCTTTAAGACATGTGTATACTTGTAATTCATGAACAAACTCAGTCCTTATTGTCATCTATGATCTGAAAATCCCATGTCCCTGGTGTGAACACAGTTGGCAAAATGTTCTGCTCTAGATACCAACAAGCACTAGAGTTCATTTCTGCAAGGACTTTGTTCTGACACACAGCATATCTGTGGTAACCTTTACACAAGCATGCACCACATATAAACTAGGAAATAGTTGCTTGCCTGTCAAGAATGCATATAGAAAGATGGGGGTGGGGGGTTAAATCTGATCCTGGCATGACAACACCCACAGCTTCTCTTTAGGTAACCCACATTGGCCCTGAGAGGTACGATGACACTCTCAGTTCCAACCGCCATCTCACAAGTCTCCCTTACCCCCCACCTCTGACAGACAAATTATCTGAAACTTGAGCAGGCACTCATGCAAAGGTGTGTTTTTCCCTGACTGTTCACTCTCTCTAAGTTAGTTGGCATCCTTAGTTTAACAGCTGTGGAATCCGCAGATCTTTTAACTTCTTTCTCTCCTTACAGGACTACTTGGGAGCTTGCATTGTCCTCACAGCATCCATTGCTTCCATTAGTGGATCTTCCAATTCTGGCCTAGTGGGTTTGGGTCTTCTATATGCCCTCACGGTAGGTATCGATGAAAATATCCTTTTTTTTTTTTCCATGCAATGCTGGAGAAATTTTCAGCAGTAATTATCAGTTCTCTTTCATGGACACTAGTGAAATTTTAAATTTATAACATGATATTTACACATAATAGAAGATTTGAGCCTAAAGCTAACATTTTAGGACAGCTAAGATTGGAATATTGCCAAAATCTTTCTATGAGGCCACAATTACCCTAATACCCAAGCCACTCAAAGACACAACAAAGAAATAGAATTACAGACCAATTTCCCTCATGAATATTGATGCAAAAATTCTCAACAAAATTCTGGCCAACCATATACAACACCATATAAAAAATATCATCTACCACGATCAAGTAGGCTTCATCCCAGAAATGCAGGGATGGTTCAACATACAAAAAACCATAAATGTCATCATCATATAAACAAACTGAAGAAAAAAAACCCACATGATCATATCCTTAGATGCTGAAAAGGCCTTTGACAAAATCCAACACTCCTTTATGATAAAAGTCCTGGAGAGATCAGGAATACAGGGAAAATATCTAAATATAATAAAGGCGATTTACATAAAGCTAACAGACAACATCAAACAGACAACATCAAATGGAGAAATATTCAAAGCAATCCCACTAAAATCAGGAACTAGACAAGGATGTCCTCTCTCCCCTTATCTATTCAATCTAGTTCTCAAAGTTTTAGCTAAAGCAATAAGAAAATGAAAGGAGATTAAAGGGATACAAATTTGAAAAGAAGAAGTGAAACTATCTCTATTTGCAGATGATATGATTGATTGTATATGTGAGTGATCCACAAAATTCTACCAGGGAACTTCTACAGCTGACAAATGCCTTCAGTAATGTAGCAGGATACAAGATTAACTCAAAGAAATCAGTAGCCCTCCTATACACTAAAGATAAAAGGGCTGAAATAGAAATAAGGGAAACATCACCCTTTATAATACCTGCAAATAGCATTAAATACCTTGGAGTAACTATAGCCAAAGAAGTAACAGATCTATTTGACAAAAATTTTAAATCACTGAAGAAAGAAATTGAAGAGGATATCAAAAAATGTAAAGCTCTCCCTTGTTCCTGGATAGGTAGGATCAACATAGTAAAAATGGCAATCCTACCAAAAGCAATCTACAGATTCAATGTACTGCCCATCAAAATCTCAACACAATTTTTTACAGACCTTGAAAGAACAATATTCAATTTCATTTGGAAAAACAGGAAAGCCAGACTGCCAAAACAATTTTGCTCAACAAAAGAACCTCAGGAGGCATCACCATCCCTGAATTTAAGTTATACAATAGAGCTACAGTAATAAAAACAGCCTGGTACTGGCATAAAAACAGACTTGTAGATCAATGGAATCGAAATGAAGAGTCAGGCATTAACCCGAAAACCTATGAACACCTAATTTCTCTCCATTTTATTTTAAAGATTTGATTTAATTTTTAATTATGTGTATTGTTTGCATGTGTGCCTTCATGGATGCATATGCTCACAGAGGCCAGAAGAGAATGTCAGATCCCCAAGAGCCAGAACTACAGGCCATTGAGAACCATCCAACATGAGTGTTGTGGATCAAACTCTCCTTCTGCAAGAGTGTTATGTACTTCTAACTGCTGAGCCCTTTTTCCTGGGGTGTGTATGTGTTCCTGTGTGAGAGCAGGTTATATATGAGTGTGCTCACTTGGACCTGTGGAAATCAAAGATTGATACTATCTTTATCACTTCTTTTTGAGAAAAGATCTCTCACTGAATCTGGAGCTTGCTAATTTGGCTAGACCAGCTGGCCCACAAGCCCTAGGAATTCTCCTGCCTCTGTCTCTCTAGTGCTGAAGTTACAAACTTATACTACTATACTAACTCTGTACGGGGGTAGTATGATCCAAACTCATGTCTTCTTGCTCGTATGGCAAGCTCTTTGTAGACTGAAACATCTCCCAGTCCCTTAAATTCCTTTCCAGAATTGATACTACTTTCTAAAACCCTCTCAAACCCCACAGGCATCTTGTTTCTATGGTTGTCTGAGATCCCTGTCTTGTCTTGTTTACATCCCAATCGTGGCACTAAAATGGGCATATGAGTGCAGCTAGCATGCACATGAATCGAATCAATTCTCCATTGGGTAGGGTAATCAGAGAGCAGGTCTTGAAAGAGAGACATGGAAGACCTTTGAAGAACACACACCTTTTCTCCTGATGTCTAATGGCTCTCTTGCTGCTTGTCTGCTAACCTGCAGTTCTTAATAATTTGACCATGTGATAGACACCATATAGGTCATTCTGTCTCCCAGATGTTCAGTGATCATGAGAATCTCTTACTTATTTTGAATGTGACCATTTTTGTCACCTGCTACAGATTACCAATTATTTGAATTGGGTTGTGAGAAACTTGGCTGACCTGGAGGTCCAGATGGGCGCAGTGAAGAAAGTGAACAGTTTCCTGACCATGGAGTCTGAGAACTATGAAGGCGCCATGGGTACTGTGCACGTTACAAGGGGGCCTTGCCTTTGCTTTGCTTGGCCACTGTGATAGCAGGAGAACCCCTTCTCATCGTGACTTCCCTTCGCCCCTTTCTGTCCTCTTGACTTTGATTTACTTACTTATGAATCTTTGGAGTTTGGGGTTGTGAGACATGTCTATGTAACTCAGGATGGCCTTAAACTCAAGATCCTCCTGCCTCACTCTTCTGAGTGCTGGCAGTATGTATGTATTCACACACGACATTTCCTGTCATGTTGATAATGCTTGATATTAGCAGCTGAGAACCAGCAAAAATATAGTCTTGAATGCAAGTACACTCTAAGTAGATATTATTGAATACTATTTTTAAAAATCATAAATGTATTAGGGCCGTATTGCATTGTATTCTCTTTCTTACAGCTTTGCTAACTTAAGCATCAAGAAGTGTGAAAAAAACTAAGCAAGAATCTCAATTATTAGATTAACTGTCAGGAAAGTTGATGATAGATATAGTATGGCCTTCATTAGATGCAAATCTCAATCAAAATTTGTTTTTTTCCCTAAGTCACTCAGTGAATTTCTAGCTGGTAAAGTCCATGGTCCTGGTTATAGCTGAGGCCTCTAAGTGACTCTCACTCTCTGCCCAGTCCCATACCTCACGCACCCACATACTTCCTCCATAGACACAATAACATCATACATTTTCCTTTTGTCTTTGTTCTTCCCTTACATATATTTGAAATCAATTTCCTAAGATTTACCTCAAGAACTTCTTTTATATCAAGTCCCCCTAATGCCCTAAGTGCTTTGCTTTTGCCTCCCCATGTGGCTGTTCCCTTAGCACTGCAGATGCTGACTTCTTGTCTGCCTTCCAGCCATGTCATTTACCTTCAGATAATGGATACTCTCACACTAGAAGCTTCTGGTGTCTGAAGATCCATTTACACATACATATACATCACTACAAATTCACACATGATCTATCTTTACTTTGCTTGAATGGCAATGAATGCTGGGATACCGAAGACCTGGAATGATGTTAATGTCCACTCCTCCCGGAAGTTAAAATTGTGCCACACTAGAAAAACAGGAGAGCGTGAGGGGACCTAGTTAGAAAAGCACATTGGGTCATCAGGAGGGATGCAGCAAACAAGGAAGTTGGATGAGGCACAGTCACAGCACATTGTATATCTATGTGGAACTTTCAAAAACTAACCACCTCAAGAGAAAAAAAATAACTCAAAAAACTTAAAATTCTCAATCAACAGTATTCACTCTGAATGTAACTTAAAATAAGCTACCAAATTTTGTTTCAGTATTAACAATGTGTTTAGGGAACATTATATATACATATATGTGTATTGTTAAAGTTATTCCTGGAAATTATATACATATTTTAAGTGTGTGTGTTTCTTTTTTAGTCTGTCTCTTAACTACTGCTTGTCTGTCTATAACCCCCAGATCCCTCTCAAGTCCCAGAGCACTGGCCACAGGAAGGTGAGATCAAGATTCACGATCTATGTGTCAGATATGAAAATAACCTGAAGCCTGTTCTGAAACACGTCAAGGCTTACATCAAACCTGGACAGAAGGTATGGGATTCACCACTATTTATTTGTCCGTATGAATCTCTGGTGGAGCCCCATCACCCTGTGAGCACCTGATCACCATGTCAGCACCCACCATGGGTGTCCAAATCCAGACTCACATTCTACATATGCTGTGAGCAAAATTATCTTCATGGAGGAGGGAGAGGGGGGTGCAAGCAGGACACTGAAAATAACTTGCCCTTCGTCAAAATCAGAAAGGTCACCACCAGGCACATTTTTAAAATCTTCTGATTTCTGGCTTGTAGCTGTACTAGACATCACCTCTGTGACGTTTACTCCTATTTTAGATCTGTTCTAAAATGACTTCTTTAATTCCCATTTTTAAAAGAGTATGTGTAGGGAAAGTGGACTCATTCTTACAAATCCATCTCTGCTCAACTAACACTGGGCACTCATGTAAAAGTACAACTGTAAATGGGTGCTGACATGAAGCCATAAGTGGGAAGCAACAGAGCCACACAGAAATAAAAAGCAGGATGCAATCATTAGTTTAGTGGAGACTTTATTTTTGTCATAATTCTTGAGATCTAAGAAGAAAATTATGATGCAATTATTTGAGCAAATTTGTACTTTTTCCATGATACTATGACTAAGCTTTTATACCCTGATCCGTGCCATGCCTTTGTCTGAGTCTCGATCGATCTTGCTTTTCTCAGGTGGGTATTTGTGGTCGCACTGGCAGTGGGAAGTCCTCCTTATCTCTGGCGTTCTTCAGAATGGTTGACATATTTGACGGTGAGTCATTAACTAAGTTTTGCAGCCTCATGTGTAACTGTGCTGACCACCAAGACTGACAAGCTGGATTCGGTACTCGGGAATTGCAGGGCAGAAAGGGGCAACTGAGTCCCACAGATTACCCTCCAGCTTTCTCCTGTACCATGGCGTGTTCACTTGCACTTGTGCACACACAGAATAATGAAATAGGATGTTTTTAAAATAATAGAGCCAAATCAACTTACCTAATTCTGCAAAAATAAACAGCAAATATTCAGCAGACTTTGTATCCTGCACATGGGTGGAGGCAGGCACCTCAAAGATAACCAAAGAACATAGCATTGGGAGAATAAAGAGACTGTCCAAAATGAAGGCCTAGTAACAGTTGCCAGCGGTTGTGATAAACTCACAGAGTGAACACAGCCACCACATTGAACATCAGCAGATGGAGGTAACACTTTGAGAGGAAAGGAAGGGAAAAAAAAGTTGCTTTGCTGTTCTCAGATCAGAAAATACGTCTTCCTCTACTGAAGGGAAAAAAATTACACAGAAATAAGTAATCTGCACTCATAATTTAGTTGTGTGATTTTATTAGTTGTGTTCTTAGTAACACAGTTTAATGATACTGAACATTTTGTGCACAGACAAACTTTGCTGTAAAATGCTAAATTTATGTCCACAAATACAGAAATATTTATTCATCTACTATAACATCAGAGATCATTTAATCTCTGTTTTAGAAAAATAATATCATGTTATTCAGTTTATCAAGTACCTTTAAACAGGCTAACACATCAGACATTATGAATGAAAGGAGTTCCAGCAATGACCTTGACCTTTAACCCAGGAAGTACTTCCTACTGTTGTCTCTATTGACTATGGTGATAATTATAGTACTTTGCATTTTTTCTTGCACTTAACAGCTTATATTATTTAATTTAATCCACAAAGCAACTATGGGAGATAAAATATCAGTTGTGAGCAACAAAACTGAACTGTAGTTAGGCATGGTGGATGGTGGTACATGCCTTTAATCCCAGCCTTCAAGAGGCAGAGGCAGGTAAAGCTCTGTAAGTTTGAGGCCAACCTGGTCTACAAAGTGATTTCTGAGACAGTCAAAGATACATAATGGAGAGAGAACCCATCTCAAAATATGTATGTATGTATGTATGTATGTATGTATATATGTAGATACACACACACACACACACACACACACACACACACACACACGTAGAAATCAGAATGTCGGGAGAGTAAGTTCAGTGGCATAGTAAGCATCCACCACTGGGCTGGCTAGTGGCTTGTTCATTCCATGATGGACAATGTCTTCAGCAGAGTTTGTGTTTCTGGGGAAATTCATGATCCAAAGACAACTGGAAGATTGTTTTCATTTAACAAAGCTGTGTTTATGATTGAACTTGCTTGATTAGCCTGATCCTCAGGCTTCTACAGAGGTGATTTTAGCCTCCCACCCCCAACCATAACTAACCTGACACCTTTTTAGTTTCAAGAGCCAATTAATATGCTAATAGTGTGTCATCTCTGAAAGAAACCTCTTCAGCCTGCCTCCCTTGCTGCTGCCTTAGTAAGCTCCTCCTCTTCCTAAATGGACTGTAGCTGCCATTCCTCATATTCATCTCACAAGAAACATTGTCTTTACATGACAAAGATGAGGAAGTGAACCTCTCAGGTAGAGGGAACATGAAGAATGTGTAGTCCTGTACATCAACACAGTGTGGGCTACCTTAGTAACATCTGTTTCTATGTCAGAATTTGCTTTCCGATTCATACTGCCTTAATGCTATTCATCACAGCAGCGAGTGACAGGCCAAGAGCTTTGTCTTCAGGAAACTCCTATGTGTGGAACAAGACAATAAAAATCAAGTAAATACATATAGGATGTCTGATTTCAACAAATCCTACAAAGCAAAGTAAAACGGGAAGGGAAGGGAAGGCGTGCTAAAGAAAGGAGCCCCACAGGAGAAAAGTGATTTAGGCTTTCATGGCCAAATACTGAATATGAATAGAACATTCCTTCAGGGGGAAATAGATCAGAAAGACAAATCTCCCTAGAAGTGCACATTTTTGTTGGAGACAGATGTTTCTGATACTTCAGTGGGAAGCTTTGTATTCTATTGCACAAAATCTATTTGGTATTATAATAAAAACCCAGAGCCAGATATTGGGGAAAAGCTGAAATATCAGAAAGATAGAGAAACAAATCACAGCCACTTCTTACCTGCCAGCCCCTCAGGGCTGTCTCCATGAATCGAATCCTCCAACCCCAACCTCTCTCTCCTCAGCCAACCAAGGAAGCCTCAGGGGAGGCTGAACTCCTCCCTTTTCTCCCTCAGTCCAGACATCTTACTTTCTCATTCAACATTCGTAGAGCTAGGATGATAGGAGTGGGTCACCACTCGCTGACCTGCAGGCTTGGCTCTGTCCTCTGATACTTCAGGTTTTTATTAAATATACAATATATCACCACAGTATTCTGTGTTTCAACCCAGAACTTGGCAAAAATATTATATTAATTCACTCATTGGTGGGCCTGGGGACTGAGCCCAGGGCCTCGTGGCCGGCGAAGGCGGGAGAGAGCAGGGAGAACAATTTTAGTTAAATGAGTGAGAACCTCTCTCATGAGTTGGCTACAAGTCTATGGCTTTGTTTTTCCCTAACAGGAAAGATAGTCATTGATGGGATAGACATTTCCAAACTGCCCCTGCACACTCTACGCTCTAGACTGTCCATCATTCTCCAGGACCCAATCCTGTTCAGCGGCTCTATCAGGTGAGTGCGCTAGTCTGATGACGTCATCAAGATGACCAGGTCAGGCACACTGCCCCGCAAAGGGACTAGGAACCCCCAGGTGTGCTAGCCTAGACATGTGCTTTGAGCTCCCTCCTTCTGTTGGATTCTATAAAGCCCACAGTGTTTGTCAGCATTTCTGAGGCATCCCTCCCTTAGACATCTATGTATCTGAGTTTAGCAGATAATGTAGACCATCTCTACCTGCCTCCCTCTCAAACCACTTAGACAAAAGTGGCTCCTGTGACTGGTCTCTGGTTTGTCATTTCCCATAAATCAATAAAAAGTATAAAATAACTATAGATATTTACTCCTCTTGCATTTACCTTTAATATATTGTCTGATTAAATCCTCAGAAACTGTTTTGGGGTCATGTTATTATCCCCATGTTACAAATGATTATTTTTAAACTTAGAGCTGTTGTGGTTTTCCCTCATTTGTATTCCAAGTAAGTGGTAGAATTGCCATGCAGTAGCAGACTGTCTGAGTACAACAAGGTCCACCCAGCAGCTACTAAACCATTGGCGTGGATGGGGGAGGTATGGGTGTGGGTGTGTGTGCAGCTTTATTTTTTGTTTGGTTTTGTTTTGCTTTTATCTTTCTCTTGATTTCCCTCCTCTTAATTACAGAGAAATGTTTGCTGACTCCATTCAAGAATTACTATTTATATTGGAGAAAAAGTATATAGACTATCACTCGTAATTCACCTTTAAGATTTCTTTAATTAAAAGTTCTAGTGGTCCACCTTAGGCAAAGATCTGTTGGTAGCTAAGGAATGCTAAGAGTGGGATAAGAAATCTATCCCAGAAAGAGCACACCAATTAATTATCCAATATAAAGTGGTCATCCCTGAAAAAATACACATGCAAGTAACATATGGACTGAGCATTTATATATTTCTATATATACATATATGTACATATATATCATATACAGTCAGAAAATTAAAGAAATATAGGCCATGAATCTGTCAGACAGAAAGAGGAATGTGTGGGAAGATTGGCAGGAGGAAAGAGAAGGGGAGAAATTATGTAATTATATTTTCATTTAAAAAATATTTTTTTTAAAAAAAGTTCTAGATACATCAAATATAAAGCAGTGTTTTATCAACTTGTACTTCTGATACACTCTGAATACTTCTGTTGTGTATTATATATTCCCATGCATACTTTGTGTTTAGCTTCAGTTCTATAGGATATGTACTAGATGATATTCGGGTTATACTAATCATAATTAGATCCGGGCAATAACATTGGTCATACTATATTATATATGCAAATATGCCTAATAATGTCAAAAAGTTTTGTTCTAATGTTGAAAGTCATTCATGCATTCACCACTAAAGCATGAATTTTGTGCTTGCTCTGAACTGAACCCTATTCTGGGTGTTGAATATATTGTCTCATGTTCATTATTGACTAATAAACAGAGTTGTTTCCTTCCAGGTTTAATTTGGATCCTGAGTGCAAGTGCACAGATGACAGACTTTGGGAGGCTCTAGAAATTGCCCAACTGAAGAATATGGTGAAATCTCTGCCAGGAGGTTTAGGTACAGTTTCCATTTCTTACTTAGCCAGACACAGCACACTCCAAATGCCTCTAGCTCCATGTTCTGCTAGAATGGCATAATTCTAGTGCCAATTTTCTTATTTAAAAGTTATTTGTTCTTATTTATTTATATGAATTGGTACCTATTTGTGTGTTGTCATGTGCATGCAGTGCCCACAGAGGCCAGAAGAACACATCTGATTGGGGTTACAGAAGGCTGTGAACCATCGTGTGAGTGCTACGGACAAAAGACAAGTCCTCTGCTAGGACAGCCAGTGTTCATAACTGCTGAGCCATTGTCCGCCTTCATCTGTATTTGCTTGCTTGTTTTAATAAAGTTACAATAGTTCTGTAGATACACTGATAAAAACAAGCTCAACCCTCACCCACTGGAACAGTGCATATTAGCGGGGTGATGTAAATAAAGAGAGAAGTGAATACAGGGTTGGAATATTCTGCTTCTTCTCAAGCCCTACATCAGCAAAACATGACTTTAGACAAACCTCTTGATCTCCCCAGGCCCAGGGAAGATAAGTTAGTTATACAATCTCCTGGGAGAACTGGATTAAATATTCAACAACTCCCAAGGTGTTTTGGTCTTGCAAATGTCTAGCAGTTTTCCTAACTTCTCTTTTGGAACACAATTTTCCACATGTTGTCAAAAATAAGATGAGCCAGCCCACTCTTCAGTCTCCCTCTCAGAAGGCCGTCTCTTCAACAGCATACCATGTCAGTCATGCTCATGTTATGTTTTCCCTGGTCCCCCTCCCCCACAGAAAGTTTCTTATATTGTTAGTGAGTCTCTCTCCTATCCTGCCTCAGATGCCACTGTCACTGAAGGTGGGGAGAACTTCAGCGTCGGGCAGAGGCAGCTGTTCTGCTTGGCCAGGGCCTTTGTGAGAAAGAGCAGTATTCTCATCATGGATGAGGCCACAGCTTCCATTGACATGGCCACGGTGAGTTTATAGCTCGGCTTTGAAAAGCAAAGTATTGGAAATGTGTTAGAAGAATTCACTTCTGACTGGGTTCTGACTCCTTAATGTGGTTATTGCTAATCACTCTCCAACCATCTCTTTGATCAACCAAAAGGAGTGTCTGTTACCAAGATTTACTTTTAACAACCACAGTAGTACTGGAGACTCATCAAAACCAAACTCAGTCCTCACCCATTGGGAGACTACAGATTAGTGGGATGGTATAACAGAAAGAAAAGTACAGTTAGGGTTGGAATATTTTATTTATTCCTAAATCCTGTTATACACTAACTAAATGTGACCTTAGACCAGCCACCTGACCTCTTAACCTCTCCTTAACCCTTTCATTTGGTATGAATTTAGACTGCTATAATTGTTGAGAACAGAGGAGAAGTAAATATCACAAACCTATAGACATCTATTTGTATACAGCACACACACACACAGGGGTGGGTGGAGAGCAATATGAAGTCACTATCTGTGTTATATATTGTAATAGAGTAAATCTGGAAGACAAACCTACCTTTAACCCAAGCAACTGACCACATTTCCTTGTAGTAGTGGGAATGTTGAAGATTTATCAACACATTTGTAATATGTGACTTTGTAATTGACTGAGCTTATTGTGCCGAGAAGTGAATGGACAAACAGTGAGCACCATGGAAGACAGAGAGAAGAGGGACCCCTGGAACATTGTTCATAGGAATGAATATTAGTACAGCTGTTTTGAAAAACATACATTTTTTCAAAAACTAAAAATGGATCTACCATATGACCCAACAATCCTACCATTAGGTTTATAACAAAAAGAGTCAGACTGTAATAGATGGGTGTCCTATGGCCTTGCTCCCCTTAGCATTATTGACACTTTAATTCATGCATATAAGTGTGTTGACAAACAGATAGATAAAGAGAATGTGGTGGAGATAGATTGGGGAATGCTGCACAGCCTTTGAGAAGAAATACCCTGTTACTTGTGACAGTGTGATTGGAACTGTAGAGCACTATGATAAATAAATTAAACCAGTCACAGGAAAACAAATCCTTCATGGCCTCACTTACAGAAAATCATAGAAACAGATTGTAGATGATGGTGTGGAGCTTTTGGGGGGGATTGTCTGGGAAACAGAGGAAAGGAGACATAGAGGCTATTTAGCAGAGGTCTCAGTCTGGAGGAGTGAGTGCTACTCATCTGCACCGGATCCTTATTTTCTGACACATTTCCAGGTGTTGTATTCCAGGGCTCAGTGGACAAGAGCAGTGTGCAGAAATAAGGAATAAGGCCATGGATCATAAGAACTCTGGCATGTCGATCTCATTTCAATAGGCCATGATACTTAAAGTCATCCGTTGGTTACAATGGTCTGCATTTGTTAAGATTAATGATGATTTAAATTGAGCATGGCTGTGTACTCACGGGAAAGGCCAGGGCTCTTACAGTCCTGATTCCATGCTGCTTTCCTGCTGCTCACTTCAGACTGGCTGAAATTACCTCCCAAAAAAACCATTTTATGAGTGTTAAGAACCAACCATGTATCAAGGTGTTAATTTGACTCCTTTCCTCCTCCATGCACACTATCCTAGCTTTCTAAGAGAGTCTCACTGTGTAAGCCTGGCTGGCCTGAAATGCATCATGCCCAAGCTGATCTCAAGTTTACAATCCTCCTGCCTCGGCTTCCTTAGAGCTAGAGTTACACACATTTTGTCTTAAACATTCTGTATGAGTCAGACATTTTGGCATGGATTTCAGTTTCTCTTTGTTTGTTAAGACAAGGTTAGCACCAGGGTAGGGTTTGGTTAGCTTCACCATATGCAGCTTGTGGTCCAATATAAGCAAGTGCTTCCATGCTTCTGGACTTCATTTTTCCCTTTCAGTTTCTGGTAGTAAATTGGTCAGTCAGATGATCACTGAGCTTTCCTTGTCAATTAGCATACAAGGGACCGGTTTCATCAGGACACTTTCACATATAACTGCCACCTCTGTACTTTCTTTAGTCATAGCCCTTCCCTATGCTGTTACCTGCCCCACCTCCTTCTTTCTCCTCCTCCAAAATAGTCTTCCCTTCTGTTTTCAAGTCACATGCATCTCATTACTACTCTCCTCCCCACCCCAGCCATCCCTTACCATCTTCCTTTGGGCCTGCAGAGCTGCTCAGCAGTGATAAACACACCCTGCAGAGGACCCAAGTTAGGTTCCCAGCATTCATATCAGCCAGCTCACAACAACCGGTATCTCCTGTTTCTGGGAGTTTAGTGCCCTCTTCTGGCTTCTGAGGGTACCTGCTCACTCTAGGCATAAAATCACACAAGACATACACAAGGATAGCATTGTTTTAATTAAATATTATTTTAAAGAAGGACCTCTTTCTCCCTTCTCATGGTCCCCTTTCCACTTATAACTCCTGACTTTTCTTGCATTTTGAAGACATTTCCAAATCCAAGCCTGATATTAACTACCCTTTCCTGTCAACAACACAGAATTCTTGGAGTCAGCATGTTCAGAAGGAATTGGGTAGTGGAATATTGATCTTGGGGTATAAAAGATGAGAGAAAGTAGGCTCCTGAAAACTGAAACTTTTTTTTCCCTTTTGGCAGGAAAACATTTTGCAGAAAGTAGTAATGACAGCCTTTGCGGACCGCACAGTCGTGACCATAGCTGTAAGTGACATACATGGGGTCACTTCATTCCTCTGTAGCTTTGGTTATAAGGGTCTTTGAACTTTTTGTTTGAGAAGATAAAAATGTATTTGTGTTGAATTGTATCTTTCTCTTCTGTTTTGTGTTTATATATATATATATATATATAGTTATATATTCTCAATGATATCATCTGAAATGTAAGGACACAAGCTGAGTGTCAGAGCTAATTTTCATCAGCATGATAGTTTTCAGAAAGAAAGTTCCTAAATTCCATTCCCAATTCAGCTAATATTTATATATAATTTTTCTATTTCTACTCATCTACATCTTTTAAAGTATAAGAAAATGAGATGCCCATAGCATAGAAGGTAATGTCCCTACCCTAGGTAGCAGCTATCAGGTTGATGAATTAATTGTTTAGCCCCAATTCACATTCTTGCAAAGGTGTTAATTGTCTGTCACTTCTTCATTGTGTTCGGCCAGATCTCACCGCAGCCCACTGAAGACTTTAATAAGACACTCCTGTTTTCCCTCTCTCTCGCTCATTCTCTTTTTCTCTCCACTTCTCTCTCCTCCAGCACCGGGTCTCTTCTATTGTGGATGCAGGCCTTGTTTTAGTCTTTTCTGAGGGTATTTTAGTGGAGTGTGACACTGGTCCAAACTTGCTCGAACACAAGAATGGCCTCTTTTCTACTTTAGTAATGACCAACAAGTAGAACGGCGTGATCTGCTCCTTCAAGTGTCTCCTTCTCTGGTAGATGTCTTAGCGGACCAGCCTGAGTAAGGCAGAGCTGAGGCTGTGATTGAAGGGAGCACAGGGGGAGGAACTAACTATGGGGTATGACCTCACATATCAGCTCGGCCAAGTGCATGCATCATGTGTGAAGTTACTGACTGTGGTACTGACTGAGGAGCATGCTGGTATGGTCAAAATCAGCAGTTAAGAAGCAGGAAGCAGGATCAGTTGATTAGAGACTGTTTTCTAATCACCTTTATAAATGCCTCTTGCATTATTTGCCCAAAAGAAGGTTTTAATTTAAATGATTACTTAGTGTAACTTCTGAGAAACCTGAACTGTTGAGGAACACTTGGAGAAAAGCTACTCTGAAGTGTGTCTTTCAAACGTTCCAGGAAATGACTTCCCGTGGGGTCTCAGATAAAGAAAACCTCATTTTCTCTAATTCTCCTGAGAAACTCTGTGGTTCCTCCTTCCTGAAGTGGGGCAGACTTCTGAGTTCATTCTCACCACGGTAATATCTAAGAGGCCAGAGAAACACAAAATACCACTTCTTGAATATGGTTCAAGAATTGTCTCACTAGAGACACATAGGGAGAATTCCCCATTGCCCCTTCTTGAGTGGGAGGAGAGAGGAATGGCAGACCCTTGATAACCCCTGAAACCAAGTCTCTTTTCTCTATGAAGCATGGTGGTAGTGGGCAGGTTCATGAAGTCTTTATCTTGAAGATTACTTGAACACAATCTATAGCTTTAATGAAACATTACATTCTTTTACCTGATTTCTAACTGTATTTGTGGAATACTTTTCACTCTGCACACTCTTAGTGTGAGGGTCATTAAACTCCCAGCATCCCCCACACACCTATAGACCATAGGGATGAGGTGTCATCGCTGGGAGACTCAGCAGAGGCCCGTGATGTACGAATGACTAACCGAGACCAACACCACACTTGTCATAGGCTACTTCCAGAATGATTGACAGCTCTGATAAGATTTATTTTCTTTCCCTGCCTAAAATTTCCAGTTATCTTGATCAATCGCCACTAAAACGTTACATCTTAAAAATACATGTTTTTTCAGCTTCTTAAAAGGAGCCATTATGCAGCAAATTATTTCCTGTTATTTATTTGTGGAAATGATTGATTCCTCGCTCTAAGTTGGAATAACTTCTCTGGAGCATTTTGCCATTTTCTTCAGCACTATCTAACCCCACATTTTCTCAACAACAGCCAACATAATGTGAATTAATGGAATAAACACAAACTGTATTTATTTCTATTGGCTAAGATTTTTAATATTTTTATTATTTTAGTAAATATTATTTTTGACTATTATAGAAATGTTTATAAAACTGTCTTCATAGATATAAAAACCAAATTCTTTTTTTAAGTACCTCTCATATGGCTATTGAAGAAGTAATATTTTTCTGAAGAGAAAATGCATTGATAGTTAAATGCAAAGCTTTTTGCTGTGTTTATTCCTTCCAAATGTGTGAGGGTACACATGGCTTTGGTCATTTCTCAAAGGTGGACATTGCCCCCCCCACTTCTGGAAAATTCCTAAAAATAGCTGTGGGTGACTACTGAGAACTTGGAAGTGTCTAGTAGAGTTTAGGAGTCAATATGTGTCCAAAATACATTATGCATCTCAAACAGCAAAAACAGAAGAATGAAAAGGAACTCATAAAGAATTTTATATTGGTTACAAGTCAAATGCTAACACAGAGAACAGATTGAGGCTATGTTTGTAGTATGTAGTGTGCATGTATGTATGTTTGTATACACTAGAGTTGGCTTCAACTGCTTGTTGCTACTTTTAAAATGTGACTGCAGATTTAAAGCTGCATGAAAATGGATTTAGATTCTTATGGGATAGGCTGATCTCAACAAAAATAAAGGCCACCACCAAGAGTTTTCCTTCTAAAACATCAAGAGAATTTCTAAAAGCAGCTGGCATTTATCATGTACTTACATGTACAAGAAAAGGTATGCAGTTTTTTGCACAAATTACCTCACATCATGCTGGAAGACAGGGCCACCGCTGCCATTATTATAAGTACAAAGCTGCAGCATTGTTTTGCCGAGGCAGATTGCAGAGGTGCAGAAGCTGAACTGTGAGTTGGTCTGATATCAGAGCCTGCTCACACACATCACTATGACACTCATCGTGGTTGGTGAACACCCTTGAGGCAGCCAAGTTCAGTCAAAGATGAAACACTTGGCCTCAGAAGCTAATAAACCTGTCCTAGAAATGATTTGATGAAGATTCTGCTGTTAATTATCTAGATCTTCTCTCTATTCTCTTGATCTGTGTGAACCCTAATAATATCTCTGATAAAGTGGAGAGAGGGGAGACCCACTGCTGAAGAACATTTTGATGATTCACAAGTACATGTGTGTGATGCACTTGACATATGACATGCTTGATAAATGTCAGTTTTTATTAGTAGTAATAAATAACACCAAGGCCCCTCTTCCAAGAGTGCCTATGGGAAGTGAGCCAGTGACTGATGGTGATCTCCGCTGAATAAAAGACTACACATCAGTACCCCCAATAATGCATTCAAATGCTGAATGCCAGAACAGACTTCCCCAGGTGGGATTCCTAGACCTGAATCTCTCAGGATCTTTTTTACTGTGTGTTAGTTAATCCAGGGACTTAGGAGGCTCACACATGAGATAACTGTAATCAAGAGTAAAACATAACCCAACTGGTTCACAATGGCTCATTTCACCATTTAGTTGAGACACATTTTTTAGGGTGCATAGCTGTCAGGTTTCAGTAAAATAGTGACATCATTAGCCATCCTAAAAATGTTAAGATAGCACAAACAGAACAAACTACATTGGTTGGTATTTCAAAGTATTTAAACTAATTAATTAATACAACAAAAGAGTATTTACTAGCTTACCCAAAATGAAGAAGCAACCATGCATGACCAGTCTATAGAATATTTATATTCTTCGTTTTTGCTCATGTGTTCCAATTCACAACAAATGTTCCTGTTTTTTCATATTCACGCAGCACCGGGTTCACACCATTCTGACTGCAGACCTGGTTATTGTGATGAAACGAGGAAACATTTTGGAATACGACACCCCAGAAAGCCTGTTGGCCCAGGAAGATGGAGTGTTTGCCTCTTTTGTTCGTGCAGACATGTGAAGGGATGTCTTGCAATACTACTCAGATTTAAATGCCTGCAGTCAGCACACCTGAAGGAGCCTCACCTTGGCCTTCATAGGCGGCACCATAAACTGACAGATTTCTGTGTGTAAAGTTGAGCTTTCTATCTCCTCCTTTGGTTTAAACACTTCTTACAGGTTTATCACAGGATTATTTTTCTAATTATCGGGCCAGGTTAGGATAGCAGGCAATGGGAAAACATGCAAGCTACTTTAAGAGGTAAATCAGTTTGAGTTAAGTCTGGTTAATCTTTGTCAAACACGGAAGTTGAAATGAGTAATCTGTATTGCCACACTGTTACTGGGAAGGCTCACCTTGCCTCACCGTTGGGGTGCCCATGCAGGAAGAGAGAAAAAGAAAATTCATTTTCTAATATAATACTCAAGTTCATGATCTACCTTAGGAAAATATTTTTTATGCTCTTAACATTATTAATAATGACTTTCAAAACACTTTTCCCTTTTTAAATAATTTTCTGCTACTAAGAATTGTCACATTTTGGGTACTTCTGTAAAGCCAACCTCTTACAAGTTCATGACATGAGGTTGAATATTTGAAAACATTATACTTGTTTCCATCTTCCTCTGTCCAATAAGGAGAACTCAGGTTAAGTTCAGTCCTTTAGCAATAGGTCAGTTAAGTTTTCTGGAGTTTTAAATAACTCTGAACCCTGAAATGCCATAATAATGTATATTATATATTCAGGACTCAGAAGAATATAGATAAATGGCCTTATCCACCACACACACAATTTTATTGTGTATATATATTTATATAATATATTTACATATATATTATATATGCCACATTTTAGCCATACACTCATCATGGCAAGTGCACTTCCTCAATGGTACCAGATATCCCTTACAATACATTTCTGTAGGAGGGTTTACATAGATAATGAGTGTTTATTTCTACTTGGAAAATTTCACCCATAGACATTGATAACATACATGTGGCCATTTGTCCTATTCCAATTTTAGTTCACAAGACTATACCAGAAATCTGCAGGATATTAGTATCCTATTTCACTTAAATGCTAGGTAATAAAGTTGAACTTACTGGACATTAGCATCCCTGTCCTTCTGGCTTCCACAGGTTCTATAACTCTTGCCCATCTGATACAAGCATTGCTGAGTTTCATGTGAAGATCATCACATATTGCAAGGTCTCAAAGATTCAGAATTGGTGGGGAAATGCATCTGTTTCAGGACTTAAAATTCTTGTGTATCAGGATATATCAAGGTACCTTCTTAGATGCAGATCCCTATTGTAAGAAGTTCATAAAGATAGACAAAAATTGTCCTGATTACTTTTGTCCCACATATAAAACTTTGTGAGGAGAAACAATAGTATTATTTGCAGAAAGCTAGTAGATCAGTCATTACCGATACATTCAATCTCAAAAATACTTTGTAAAAAATTGACTAATCTACTAAAATACTGTTGATTTGAAAAGGTTTTGTAGGGGCTTAATATCCATGATGTTTGTCACCAAATCACACCTCCTTTTTACATAGAAAGATTTGCCTATAGATGTAGCCCTTTCAGATGTAAAACTATACTATCCTTAAGTTTTGCTTCCCTCAAACCTTTACTTACTTAAGTTGAGTAAATGTTTGATTATTTGCAAAACCAAACCTATTAAATGAAATCAGAGGTGATATTCTCAGTCAGTTAATCATGAATTTCTTTGTGTTACTTTCAATGACAGAAAGGAGTTTGTATGCAGAGTTTCTCTGTGTCTCAGCAGCCACTCACAAATAACTATTCAGAGACTTATTATTAATTATAAATGCTCAGTGATAGTTTAGGCTTGTCTCCAGCCAGCTCCTACAAATTAAATTAACCTATTGCTATTTATTTATGTGCTGTCTGAGGTTCATTTACCTCATCTATGAACTTCCAATGTTGCTTCTCCTGCATCTGTCTCAAGAGCCCTCCAACTCTGCCCTTCCTTCTTCCCATCATTGTCTTTGTCCCAAAAATCCTTCCTAGATATCGGCCAATCAGCTTTTTATTAACAATGAGAGTAACACATATTTATAGTATAAAAAGATTGTTCCACAGCAGGAGTTTTTAACTACAAGTTTAAAAAAAAAAGTCAAGGAAAGAAAATAATCTCAACAGAGCTAAACTTTACATTCATCTTACCAGATCAACTTCATACATATTTTTTTACTATCTGTAAAAAGTAATAAATGCAAAAAGTTCATAGTGAAATGAGTTATTGGTATTATTGTGAAAGTAAAGATAATTTCCCTCAAAGGTTGTGACCCTCCACTATTCTATTCCTCACAATTCTTCGAGAGCTAGAGAGTGAACCAAAAATTATTTTTAAGTAACTGGTATTATAATCTGGAATGTATCTTGTCCACCTTTGCACCCCTGGCACTAAAAACAAATGCATAGCTCCAAATAAATATGGCACTTTATCTATTGATTCATTTTACTGCTAGCAATGTAACTGTAACTATAGATTACTCTTTACTACTCCTTGTTATGTTTATTCTATTTATTCTCAGTATGTTAAATTTGTTTATTATATGTATTCTATGTTTACTCTCTGTAGTACCTGAGACCATATTGGCTTATCTTACATAATAAACTGCCCCTATTGTTTACTCAATTACAATGGGCGACTCTTCTTCCTGCAGATAGTCCCATTGCATGATAACCAGTCAATAGATGTGAGTTAACAAACTTCCCAGACAATACCTAGCCAACCTGCTTTCTTGATTTACAAGAGTCTTGCATGTTTACCATCACTTTATAAACAGAATCCATGGCTGTTTCCATTGAGTGGACTAGCTAAATTGCCACTACTACTACTACTTCTTCCTCCTCCTCCTCCTCTTCTTCTTCTTCTTCCTTTTCTCCCTCTCCTCTTCCTCCTCCTCTTCTTTCTTTTTTATTTTTATTTTTCTAACATTTTGAATTAATCACTTCTATGACTGAACTTTTTCCAAACATTTATTGACCGATTCATATGGCTGTCTTCTAATCTGTCCCTTGTCAATTGTTTTCTAAGAGTCTTTGAATTCTGTGATTATAAGACTAGTTTCCATTTTGATCCATTGTCTAAAACTGCATGCTGCCTGTTCAAAAGACAACTATTAGCTAAAAGGATGCACCTGGAACTTACATTCAGCTTTCTTCTTCAGTAACTGTATGTATTGACATCATTGATTTATTAAACATTGGTAGGATTTACTAGTCACAAAGGAAGAAATTTTATGTATTTCTAGAAAGTTCCTCATAAGAGATTTATAATTGGCCAAGTATGGGTTAAGTCACATAAGCCTGTCCAATACCCTCCTCTTTCACTGACCTTGAACTTAGTGTTCTTCTGGCCTCAGCCTCCCAATTGCTGTGTTTCTTTGCCTGCAGTTCCATGCCTGCTAGTTTATCTTGGTTGTTGACATCACTTTACCCTGAATTACTCAGATTCCTCCATGTCATGAAATACATTGTTTTAGTTCCTGGCTGATGAAATCTCGTTCTGAATCTCATCTAAAGAAATAGCGAGACTCCCCAAACCATTTTCATTTGATTTATTATTTTACCAGCAGTGTGAATTCTAAGCATGAATATTTTTCATGAGAACACAATGTATGCTTTTCATATCAGAGTTAGCTATCGAATTCTTTCTTGTGATTCTGCTGAGTTTGAGTTCCAAATGTATATACCCTATGTATTTCCAGATGTAAAAAATGGGCATATGTGCCTGGCTTGGGGTTTGGGGACTGTACCTGATGTTTCTCAGCTTCCTAGCATGGAAGGAGTGGAAGGTATCATGATAGTTATTCTCTTTTTCACATTTTGTTCTTCAAACATCTTCATCTTTCCATGTTGATATGTTCACACTATGTGTCTTCCATATGGGATTTAAATTACCTCTTACTGCTTTGCCCTGCAGCAAACTTGAACTGGCCATTCACACTATAGTCTTCAATACCCTGTTTCTTGGAGCAAAGGGCAGGAGAGGCGTGCCCATCAGAATTAAAACTGGGAGAATTCAGGGCTCAGAAAAACTAATGATGGTAACATCTCTAGAGGTCAGTCTGGGGACTGACCACTTTCTCTCTTCTACTGTCCCGGGGTTTCCTTTTTTTTTTCTTTTCTATTTTTGGGGAGGTTTTTAATGACTGCTTCAATTTCCTTAAGGGATATAGGCCTGTTTAGGTAATTAATCTGTTCTTCATTTAATTTTGGTAGGTGGTACCTGTCCAGAAAGCTGTCCATTTCTTCTAGGTTTTCCATTTTTGTGTAATACAGATTTTCAAAATATGATCTGATAATTTTCTGTATTTCCTGGGGGGTCTGTTGTTATGTCCCCCTTTTCGTTTCTGATTTTGTTGATTTGGACACTCTCTCTCTGTTTTTTGATTAGTTTGGCTAAGGGCTTATCTATCTTGTTAACTTTCCCAAAGAACCAACTCTTAGATTCGTTGATTCTTTGTATTGTTCTTTTTGTTTCAATTGTATTGATTTCAGCTCTAAGTTTGGTTATTTCCTGCCATCTACTCCTTCTAGGTGAGTTCGCTTCTAATTGTTCTAAGGCTTTCAGTGCATTGTTAGGTCTCTAGTGTGGGATTTCTCAAGGTTTTTCATATATGCATCTAACGCTATGAATGTTCCTCTTAAGACTGCTTTCATTGTATCCCACAAGTTTGGATACGTTGTAGATTCATTTTCATTGAATTCTAGGAAGACTTTGATTTCTTTCTTAATTTCTTCCTTGACCCAGAGATGGTTCAGCTGAGGGATGTTTAGTTTCCATGAGTTGGTAGGCTTCCTTTGGGTTTTGATGTTGTTGAACTCTAACTTTAGGCCCTGGTGGTCCGATATGTTACAAGGGAGTATTTCCATTTTTTGGTATCTGTTGATATTTGCTTTATGACGAATTATGTGGTCAATTTTGGAGAAAGTTCCATGAGGAGCTAAGAAATATCTATATTCCTTTGCGTTTGGGTGGAAGCTTCTGTAGATATCTATTAAATGCATTTGCATCATAACCTCTTTTAGACTCCTTATTTCTCTGTTGAGACTCTGTCTGGTTAATCTATCCAGGGTTGAAAGTGGGGTATTGAAGTCTCCCACTATTAGAGTGTAAGAATTGATGTGGGATTCGAGCTTTAGCAGTGTTTCTTTTACATAAGTAGGTGCCCTTATATTAGGGGCATAAATATTTAAGATTGAAATCTCCTCTTGACCTATTTTTCCTGTGATGAATAAGTAGTGACCATCTTGGTCCCTTTTAATTGCTTTTAGCTTAAAGTCTACTTTGTTAGATATTAGGATTGTAACCCCCGTTTGTTTCTTAGGACCATTTGACTGGAAAATCTTTTCCCAACCCTTTATTCTAAGCCTGTGTCTGTCTTTGCGGTTGAGGTGTGCTTCTTGTAGGCAACAGAAGGATGGCTTCTGTTGTTGTATCCATCTTGTTAATGTGTGACGTTTTATAGGAAAGTTGAGACCATTGATATTAAGGGAAATTAGTGACCATTGATTCATATTTCCTGCCATTTTTGGTGGTAAATTGTTTGTATTTCCTTTCTCTTGGGTATTCTTCTGTGGAATTATTGATTGTTTGTGATTAAGTGGATGTATCTGGGGTCCTTAGGTTGGAGTTTTCCCTCTAATACTTTCTGTAGTGTTGGATTGGTAGATAAATATTCCTTCGGTCTGACTTTGTCCTGAAATGCCTTGTTTACTCTATCTATGGTGATTGATAATTTTGCAGGGTATAGTATTCTAGTTTGGCAGCCATGCTGTTTTACCATCTGTATAACTTCTGACCAAGCCCTTCTAGCTTTCATCGTTTCCATTGAATAGTCAGGCGTTATTCTGATGGGTCTGCCTTTATATGTGAGTTGGCCCTTTTCTTTTGCAGCTCTTAAAATTTTTTCTTTGTTCTGTATGTTTTGTGGCTTGATTATAATGTGGCGTGCTGACGTTTTTTTTGGAGATCATATCTATTTGGTGTTCTGTAAGCTTCTTGTATCTTTATAGGCATTTCCTTGTTCAGGTTAGGGAAGTTTTCTTCTATGATTTTATTGAAAACATTATCTGTGCCTTTGAGCTGGTATTCTTCTCCTTCTTCTATTCCTATTATTCTCAAATTAGGTCTTTTCATGGTGTCCCAGATTTCCTGAACATTTTGA
>PVIH01014241.1:0-54709 GCA_004025045.1 Sigmodon hispidus | reverse complement strand
AGGGAAATATGAACACAGAAGAGAGTGAGAGAAAAATGATCATTGTGAATGGAGGGTAAAATAAACAAACGCTAGTCAGCACTCCTTGGGGGCAGAAGAAGACACCATCCATCTAAACTTCTCCCTAGAGTCTCCTCCTGTTTCCTTCTGATATGAAGATGAGCCTGGAAACCCAAGGAAGGAAGCCACAGGCAGAACCATCAGACTCACCCTGAAGTTCTCAGGATCCACATGCAGCTTGTCACAATGGAGCTCACTGAGGCTGGCAAAGGTGCCCTTGAGGTTGTCCAGATGTTTCATACCATCATCAAAGGAGTTGATCACCTTCTTGCCATGGGTCTTCACATGGGCGTTATTCATGACAGCAGAGGCAGAAGACAGATCTCCAAATTTGGTAAAGAACCTCTGGGTCCAAGGGTAGACAATCAACAGCCTAAGGAGAGAACAGCCAAGGGATGCTAGAGGTTAGTGTCAATGGAAAAAAACCTCCATCTCCACACAGGAACTTCTGCTTGTGAGCTGCCTTGTAAGCTGAATACCAACCTGCCCAGGGCCTCAGCGCCAACTGCATCATGGTTCACCTTTCCCCACAGGCCAGTAACAAGACCCTTCTCAGCATCAGTCAGGTGCACCATGGTGTCTGTTTCTGGGCTTGTAAGTCAAGAGAAGTCTGTCAGAAGCAAATGTTAGAAGCAACTTGTCCTGCCCTGCATTTTATGCCCTGCCTTGGATCCCGCCCTATCTTCTCCGTGTGAGAAGATTGGCCAATCCCAGGGTGTGGCTCTTCAACACCAGGCTTCAGTGACACCCATATCTCTCCCTGGCAGCTATGGGACTGAGTTGGAAACCTGGGCTCTGGGTCCTCTTTCTGAAGAATGTTCTTATTCCTGCAGCATAGCATTCCTTTTGGAGACTTTAAATCAAGTTAAGCACCAAACTGGTTCTTAAAGTTACTTTTCCAAATTTTTATTATGTAAATGTGAAACTGAGGCACAAAGTTTATAAAAGAACTTATTGTTCCCAAGTTTAAGTTCATGAAAGAACCTCCTTGTTCCTCCAGAGCATGCAATACAATCATTAGCACAAATTATGATGCCTCCATCTTACTTTTAAATATGCCTTCTTTCATGTTTCAAATTAATAAATAAATGTTATTTCATTTGTTGTTAAGTTTTCTTTTATTTCTTTCATGTGAATGTGTGGTTCCCTTGTGTGTGTGTGCATGTTTGTGTATGTGTGTGTGTGTGTGTGTGTGTGTGTGTATGTGTATTATCAAGTTTTGTAAACATTTATGTGAGGGAGGAGTTTGACAGAACGTCAACATCTTACTTCCAGGAGTCTTCCTCAATTGCTGTCTACCTTATTTATTGATTCAGAATCTTGCATCTTAATGTGGGTAGCTTGGAGAGCCTGCACCTGCAGAGATCTCCTGGCATGTTTTCCAAGTTGTTGCATTACAGGAAGGCAGCACATGCTGGTTATGTTTGTGTGAATCTGTGTGTGTGTGCCTATATTTATGCATATGAACTTACCTATTTCTTTCACTTTTACATGTTGACAAATAAATAATGTTTGAAAAATAAGTTTGAATTGAGCATATTCTGTGTAGTAGTTGCTTGATTAGATTTAGGGATCTAGAGAAACAGAGAAGTTTCAATTCTAGGGGAGGAGAATCAATATAAAACTATTTACAACCCAATTTTTTGTTTTGTTTTTATTTTTAAAATGTATTTATAAAATAAGATTTTTCCTCCATG
Organism: Sigmodon hispidus; assembly: GCA_004025045.1. Classification (NCBI taxonomy): domain Eukaryota; kingdom Metazoa; phylum Chordata; class Mammalia; order Rodentia; family Cricetidae; genus Sigmodon; species Sigmodon hispidus. The sequence continues at coordinate 52,952 of PVIH01014241.1, read as the reverse complement.
TATCCCCTTGCTCCCCTTCACCACAATCAGTCCCAGCCAGATTTTAACCTCCCTCCTCCCCATCCCCCAACCCCTCCCCCCAAAAGGGCAAGAAGTCCTAAGGTGGATCAGCTCAGCATTCACTCCAGGCAAGTCCGATTTCCTTTCCTCATCTTAATGACATGGGTTAGGTGTTCTCTGGAAGGAATGGGCTCCCAGGAGCCAGTCCATGCACAGAAACACAGTCTGTTCTCTCCCCTCGCGGCTCCAACTACTGCTTATGTCAGTGAACAGCTGCCTATTGTCGGAAAGCCTACCTCCTTTTCTTGATGGTTCACCTGTTCTTATTTCAGTGAGCTCCCCAGAGCTCCAACCAGCCATCACTGTGCTAATTTTCCTCATAGTCCCTATCCCCTTGCTCATACAGATTCTCCTCCCCTATTCTCATCTGGACAAGGAGCTCAGCCCAGTGCTCAGCCATGTATCTCTGCCTCTACCTCTATTCTTTGTTGGATGAAGTTCTTTAATGGTACTTAGGGTGGCTATTTCTTTAATTATAAGAGAATTCCTGTTTAGGCAACTCCTTCACTATTGGTTGGAGACCTAGCCAGGGATATCCTGTGAGTTCTTGGTCTTTTTCCAATCTCACATTGGCTTCCTCTATTAAGCTCTTCATCTCTCTTTTTTTCTTTCCTCCCTCCTTGTTGCTCCTCTCACTCTATGTTTTAAAACATCAGAAAAAGGCCATTGTTTCAAAGTAGAGACTGCATATGGATACCTAGTTGTTTCTTTTTGTGGCAATCCAGGAATAGGCCTTGATGCAAGTGGCAAGAAGGTAGAAAAGCATTCTACTGGTAACTGTCTGATTCATTCATTCAGACACAAGCTAACATTATTTGTGACAAGAAACCTTGGTTTGAAAAAATGCCTTCATTAGATTGCCTGTAGGCAAGCATGTGGGGTATTTTCTTGATTAATCACTGACCATGTTGGGTGTGGCCCGTGAAGGGAGAAAGGGAGGAGGAGATATAAACAAGATTGTGAAAAGTGGGAAATATAGACTGGTGAAAGAAAGTTGACAAAAGATAGAAAAGCATTAAATGATGAAATATAGAAAATAAAAAGTGTATGTGGGGAAAAACAAACAATAAAATAAACAAGATCATGAAAGGGAGATGTCAGAGCATCTGGCCAAGTCACTCTGGAGTTCTCAGGATCCACATGGAGCTTGTCACAGTGCAGCTCACTGAGGCTGGGAAGGTGTTCCAGTTGTCCAGGTGTTTCAGGACATCACCAAAAGATTCCAGCACCTTCTTTCCATGTGCCTTCACCTTGGGGTTACCCTACATAGCAACATGAAGGGAAAAGTCTACAATTGTTCAAATAATCTCTAGAAAGTACCCCTGGAAAAAGAATCAATAACCTAAAGGGATGAAAATGACCCAGAAATTAGAGAAAAAATCAGTTCCTGCCAAACATTCTGCTTTCTTCGCCTACTCAGCTTCCATTTGCCCTGCATATACTGTTTGATACAAACTTTTCCTGTGACTCACCATCAATTTTCTCCATGTCTACCTTGTCTCTCAGACCACTGATACAGTGAAATGTGTCATAACAGGTATACATTTTATATATAACAAAACAATGGTGATTTTATCAAGTTGACTTTGCTATTCATTGATTCAAGAAAGTTTTGTCTCAGTGATGCCCTAAGTAGTGCAATGGATGCATATTTGCAAAAGTTTTGTTTTTCTTTTTCTTTGGCAAATTCCTCAAACTACAAAATATTTATTTTACCTTCTTCTATTAAAATAAATATCTACAAAAATAATTTTAAAATGTTTCTGTTATCTGCTAAAAAGGCTTACAAGTTGGAGACTATGAGATATTTTGTTGAGATGTAAAAGCACAAACCAAATGCCAGTCACTGTTTTATATTATGTATGATTGCAGAAAAAAAGCAGGAAAGACAAAGAAGATTGGTTTTACTCAAGCTAGAAGATTCTGGCAGTGCTTTGAGGAATACAGGAACACAAAATATCTCATAACTTTATTCTCTAAAAAAATATAGAGTTGGAATATATATTTATATATATATAGAGAGAGAGAGGAGAGAGTTGGACATGTATATATAAAGAGAAGGAGAGTTGGGTGTATATGTATATGTATATACATATATATGAGCCAAGCACTCTTTTTTAATTTTTTTAATTTTTTATTATGAATAAAGTCACATTTTCTATCTGTGTATATCCTTATTCAAGGTCCCTTCCCCCTCCCACCCCCTCCAGTCACTCTCTCTTCTCCACATTTTCCCGTCTCCTCACCAGCATGGGCAGGAGGTCCCAAGGTCCCAGTATTGCTCAGTTCATCCTCCACTCATGGCAGATCCAGTTTCCTCCCCCAACATCAAGACTGAGTCAGGTGTTCCTATAGAGGGAGTGGGATTCAAGGTGTCAGTTCAAGGTGTTTCAGATCCCAAGCTGTTCTGTGATTGTAGTTTGCAGATTGGACATGCTTTGCTTTTTGCTTTTTTGTTTAGAGTCCACTAATGAGTGAGTACATCCCCTGCTTATCTTTCTGGGTTTGAGATACCTTGCTCAGGAGGATATTGTCCAAATCCATCTATTTGCCTGCAAATTTTAGGATATCATTTTTCCTTACTTCTGAGTAGTACTCCATTGTGTAGATGTACCACAGTTTGTTAATCCATTCTTCAGTTGAGGTGCATCTAGGTTATTTCCAGGATCTTGCTATTACAAATAATGCTGCTATGAACATAATTGAGCTAATGCCTTTGGAATGTGAATGTGCATCTTTAGGGTATGCACCCAGAAGTGGTATTGCTGGATCCTTGGGGAGATTGATTCCCAGTTTTCTGAGAAACCGCCATAGTGTATTCCAGAGTAGCTGAACAAGCTTACACTCCCACCAGCAATAGAAGAGTGTCCGCTTGCTCTACCACCTCTCCAGCATAGGCTGTCATCTGTGTCTTTTATCTTAGCCAATCTGACAGGTGTCCAGTGATATCTCAAATTTGTTTTGATTTGCATTTCTCTGATGGCTAAAGATGTTGAGCACTTTTTCAAGAGCCTTTCAGCCATTCCTAATTCTTCTGCTGAGAATTCCCTAAAGTTCTGAACCACATTTTTTTGATCAACTAAAACCTCATGCTACACATGGAAAATAGTCCCTTAGAGCTGTTGATCTGTGGGATACAAGAGTCATGTTACAGGCTACTCCCATTGCCCTTTGGTGTTTCCAAGAACTTGAAGGTAAAACTTTATTGCTGATGACATCAAATACTCTGAGCACAGAGAAACTATTTGTGGTGCTACCTGGCTGTAAAACCTATAAAGCACAAAAGAGACTGGCCAGGCAAGAAATCAGTGGTTCATTTGCAGCATTTTTATCTTTCTAGTAGCCAGCAATAGCCTAATATGATGAAATCCTGATTAATAGGAAGGAATCTACTTCTGTAAACATGATCAACTACCTGTTGCAGAAGAGGTCATAGACCCTAGTTAAGACCATATGGCTGCAATATTCCTAAACTAATGCAATTTCTAACTATTTGAAATACTTATCTTTATATATATAGATTAATGTAGTTCTCACCTCTTATCAAAACAAGATATCCTTTTGCAACAGATGAATACTATTACAGAAATTCACAACTGCTCAAAATGTAGAGATTAGGAGCCCTTGGAGCACTCAACTCCAATAAATATATCAACAATGCAATCCCTACACTTAAGTGTTAGGAAACATAATGAAAAGGAAGTAGAAATATTTTAAGAATAAGAGGGCCAGGATGTTTGCTGTGAGATAGTGTCCTCTAGACAAAACAGGAAAAGTATGCCCATTAACTCTCAACAATATGGTTGCAGTAACAAGCCTGACACAATGACAGCACCAGTTGACATGGCAATGTGAGAAGAGGAAATTCTGTCAGGTCCTAATGCTAGATAAAAAGACACAGTTGGCCCATAGCTGTGGAGATAAGAGGAATCAATTTCTTCTATGGACAAGATGACATACCAGTTTGTCCAACTGCAAGTGGTGAATCTTCAATACATGCACATATAAGCAGTGCTAACTGAACTCAGTAGGGTGTGTGTGTGTGGTGGTGTGAATACTTGTGAATATATGTGTCATAAAAATAAAAAAAAAAGTGGCCATGGTTTTGGAAAGGAGAGCATAAGAGAACTTAGGGGATGGGTGGGAGTACTATACTAATGCACTACTGTATAGGCTTTTGTATAAAGTTCTCAAAAAATTAAATTAAAAAATGAGTGAAGTCGCACCTAAAAACATGCATTCAAAGCTATTTTAGCTATTTTTGCAATTAGCAACAATATAGACAAACTCACATCTATCTGCAATTGTAGGAAAGAAAGAAAAAGAAGGGAAATGGGAGGGAAAGGAGCAGGATAGGGAAAGGAAGGAAGGTTTCCAAATTTGTTCAAAAAGAAACCACTCTTGGACCCTGGCAACAGCAGGAAACCTGTGCAATGAGCCATTAGAATTAAAAGCCAGTGTGTCACAAACACTGATAGGAGCCTGTGAATCCCACCAGGTAGTTAGTTTCCTTTGTTCACTCCCAGTCCTGGTGTTCACAGCTTACTTTCCTAGAGTGTCTCCTCCAACCTCTGCCACAGTCACCTTTGGCCACATGCTTATGAGAGCCACCTTCACCTCAGCTCCGCCTTGATAAACCATGATGTATAGTCTAAGATATTGGAGATATTCTTAGATATTTAGAAGTAGGTCTTCTACTGGAGGATATGTCCTATATTCTTAAGCCCAGAGCATCTAGCTCAGGTTTCCAGGTTCAATATTTATTCTATTTAGTGACATAATGAATGGCCTCAGTGCTCATAAATACCATAAATTATAGGTATAGAAAATTAATGTTCTACCTAGATGCCTTCGAGCTGCAGACCCGTATCCAGAGTAGAGTCAGAGGTGAGCACATTCCAGCTCCTGGGCCACCTGATGAATTTCTCTCTGGGGCCTGAGATACAGCCTCAGCTCTGACCTCATGCTATCACACGCAGTAAGGCCCTAGACTCAAGCTAGAAGAGACCTTACCCAGTGATCCCTCGAGACACATAGCAGTAGGGACATACCACTGCCAGGCTCCGCATCCAGGGCAAGGTGTGTCATCATAAACCAGATACCTTTAAACCATGGATCTGAGTCAAGTACAGAGTCAAGATCATGAAGACCCCATGTTCAGAGGTGACAGGAAACATACAACCACTCTAGATATAACTGACTAAGAACTGACTAAGAGAAAACTAAGAAAGCAATGGGCAGATGCCAGTGCAAGAATACATATGACAATATAAAGAACAAGGCAACACCAGAAGAAGCTGGTGGTTGTACAACAACAAAACCTGAACAAAGCAATAAAGAGGAAAGTGACAGAAACAACATCAAAAACATCTTTATGAAGATTAAAGAAAACTTAAAGCAGGATATAAAAGATTCCCTTAAAGAAATAGAAGAAAATACAAACAAAAAAATGGAAGAGATGAACAAAACCTTGAAAGAAAACCAAGAAAAGAAAAATCAACAAATAAAAGAAACATTCCAGGAACTAAAAATTAAAATAGGAGCAAAAAATAAGGTACAAAATGAGGAAAAGGTGGAAATAGAAAATCTGAAAAAAAGAACTGAAACTACAGATTCAAGCATAACCAACAGAATCCAAGAGATGGAAGAGAAAAATCTCTGGAGTGGAAGACTCAATAGTGAAAATAGATACATCAGTCAAAGAAAACACTAAAACCAAAAGACCCATAGCATCAAACATTCAGGAAATTTGGGAAACCATGAAAAGAGCAAGCCTGAGAATAATAGGAATAGGAAAAGAAGAATATCAGCTCAAGGGCACAGATGATGTATTTAATAAAATCATATAAGAAAACTTGTTCAACCTAAAATAGAAAATGCTTATAAAGTCACAAGGAGCTTATAAAACACCAAACAGATTAGGACCCCCCAAAAGTCTGCTTGCCACATAATAATCAAGCTACAAAACATATAGAAAAAAGAAAAAAAATTTAAGAGCTGCAAAAGAAAAAAAGCCAACTTACCTATAAAGGCAGATTCATCAGAATAACACCAGACTATTCAATGAAAACAATGAAAGCAAGAAGGTCTTGGTCAGAAGTTATATAGACACTAAATGAACATGGCTGCCAGAATAGACTACTATACCCAGGAAAACTATCAATCACCATAGATAGAGTAAGCAAGATATTTCATGACAAAATCAGACTTAAACAACACTCATCCACAAATCTAGACCTACAAAAAGCACAAGAGAAAATACTCCAACCAAAGGATCCCAGATGCACCTATGAAACCACAATTAATGACTCCACAGAAGAAAAGCCCAGAGAAAAAAATACAAACAAGCTACCCCAAAAATAACAGGAAATAACAATCAGTTGTCACTAATATTCCTTAATATCAATGGATTCAATTCACTTATAAAAAGATACAGCATAATATGATGGATACAAAAACAAAAGCCATCCTTCTGCTGCATACAAGAAACATACCCCACCTTCAAGACAAACACAGACTCAGAGTAAAGAGTTGGGAAAAGATTTTCCAATCCAATGGCCCCAAGAAACCAGCTGGTGTTGTCATCTTAATATCTAACAAAGTAGACTTCAAACTAAAATCAATGAAAAGAAACCTGGGGAGACATTACTTACATTCATCCCAGGAAAAATTGATCAAGATTAGATCTCAATCCTGAATATTTATTCCCCTAAAATAAGGGCACCGTCATATGTAAAAGAAACACTACTAAAGCTTACACCCCACAACAAATACTATACTCTTATAGTGGAAGACTTCAATACCCCACTTTTACCCTTGGATAGGTCAACCAGACAGAGACTCAACAGATAAATAAGGAGTCTAACAGAGGTTATGATGCAGATGGACTTAATAGATATTTACAGAAGCTTCCATCCAAACACAAAGGAATATATATTTCTCAGAAACACATAGAACTTTCTCAAAAATTGACCACATAATAGGTCATAAAACAAATATCAACAGATAGAAAAAATGTAAATAACACCTTTTATCATATCAGACAACCATGGACTAAAGTTATAGTTCAGCAACATCAAAAAAATCACAGAAAGCCTACCAACTCATGGAAACTAAACAGCACTCAACTGAACTATCTTTGGGTCAAAGAAGAAAGTTAAAAAAAAATCAAAGATTTCCAAGAATTGAAGGAAAATGAATCCATAACATACTCAAACTTGTGGGACACAATGAAAGCAGTCTTAAGAAGAAAATTCATAGTACTAGATGCCTATATGAAAAGCTGAGAAAAAACCCTTACAAGAGAACTAACAACACAGCTGAAAGCCTCAGAACACTTAGAAGCAAACTCACCTAGAAGGAGAAGACGGCAGGAAATAATCAAACTAGAGCTGCAATAAACACAATTGAAACAAAAAGAACAATACAAAGAATCAATAAATCAAAGAATTGGTTCTTGCAGAAAGTCAACAAGATAGATAAGCCTTATCCAAACTAACCAAAAAGGCAGAGAAAGAGCATCCAAATCAACAAAATCAGAAATGAGAAGGGGAACATAAAAACAGACCCCCAGGAAATCCAGAGAATTATCAGGTCATACTTTGAAAATCTATATTCCACAAAAATGGAAAACCTAGATGCAATTTAGTGCTTTTTGGACACGTAATATTTACCAAAGTTAAATGAAGACCATATTAATTACCTAAACAGATCTATAACCCTTAAGGAAATTGAAGCTGTCATTAAAAGGCTCCCAAGTAAAAAAAATCCCAGGTCCAGATGGTTTCAGTGCAGAATTCTACCATACATTCAAAGAAGAATTACTACCATTACTGCTTAAAATATTTCACATAGTAGAAACTGAAGGAATATTGCCAAATTCCTTTTATGAGGCCACAATTACCCTAATAGCCAAGCCACTCAAAGACACAACAAGGAAGGAGAATTACAGACCAATTTCCCTCATGAATATTGATGCGAAAATTCTCAACAAAATTTTAGCAAATCGTATACAACAATATATATAAAATATCATCTACCATGACCAATTAGGCTTCATCCCAAAAATGCAGGGATGGTTCAACATATGAAAAACTGTAAAGGTCATCCATCATATAAATACAATAAAGGAAAAAAACCACATGATCATATCCTTAGATACTGAAAAAGCCTTTGACAAAATCCAACACTCCTTTATGATAAAAGCCCTGGAGAGATCAGGAATACAGGGAAAATATCTAAATATAATAAATGCGATTAAAAAGAAGCCGATAGCCAGTATCAAACATAATGGAGAAAAACTCAAAGCAATCCCACTAAAATCAGGAACTAGACAAGGATATCCTCTCTTTCCTTATCTATTCAATGGAGTTCTCGAAGTTTTAGCTAAAGCAATAAGAGAATGAAAGGAGATTAAGGGGTTACAAATTGGAGAAGAAGAAGTGAAACTATCTCTACTTGCAAATGATATGATTGTATACATAAGTGATCCACAAAATTCTACCAGGGAACTCCTACAGCTGACAAACACCTTCAGCAATATAGCAGTACAAAACATTAACTCAAAGAAATCAGTTATATACTGTATACTTTCTATACACTAAAGATAAAAGGGCTGAAAAAGAAATAAGGGAAACATCACCTTTTATAATAGATGCAAATAGCATTGAATACCTTGGAGTAACTATAATTAAAGAAGTCACAGATTTATTTGACAAAAACGTTAAATCACTGAGGAAAGAAATTGAAGAGGGTATCAGAAAATGGAAAGTTCTCCCATGTTCCTGAATTGGTAGGATCAATATAGTAAAAATGGCAATTCTACCAAAGGCAATCTACAGATTCAATGCACTGCCCATCAAACCCCAACACAATATTTTTTGGACCTTGAAAGAACAATATTCAACTTCATTTGGAATAATAGTAAAGCCAGGATTGCCAAAACAATTTTACTCAACAAAAGAACCTCAGGAGGTATCACCATCCCTGACTTCGAGTTATACTATAGAGCTACAGTAATAAAAACAGTCTGGTACTGGCATAACAACAGACTTGTGGATCAATGAAATAGAATGAGGATCCAGATATTAACCCAAAAACCTATGAACACCTGATCTTCGACAAAGAGGCCCAAAATATTCAATGGAAAAAAGCTAGTATCTTTAACAAATGGTGTTGGCATAGTTGGTTGGTAGTGTGTAGAAAAATGCAAATAGATCCAAGCCTGTCACCCTGCACAAAACTCAAATCCAGTTGGATCAAAGACCTTAACATAAACCCAGTCATACTGAACTTGATATAAAAGAAACTGGGAAATGCCCTACAACATATTGGCACAGGTGACCACTTCCTAATTATATATAACCCAGTGGCACAGACTCAAAGACCAACAATCAATAAGTGGGATCTCCTGAAACTGAGAAGCTTCTGTAAAGCCAAGGACACTGTCAATAGGACAAAATGACAGCGTACAGAATGGGAAAAGATTTTCACCAACCATACAAGTGATAGAGGACGGATCTCTAAAATATATAGAGAACTCAAGAAACTAGAGCCCAAAACCTTGAATAACCCAATCAAAAAATGGGATTCATAACTAAAAAGGGAATTCTCAGCAGAAGAATTGGGAATGGCTGAAAAGCACTTGAAAAAGTACTCAAATTCTTTAGCCATCAGAGAAATGCAAATCAAAACAACTTTGAGATACCACCATACATAGGTCAGACTGGCTAAGATAAAAGACACAGATGACAGCATATGCTGGAGAGGTTGCAGAGCAAGGGGAACACTCCTCCATTGTTGGTGGGAATGTAAGCTTGTTCAGCCACTCTGGAATGCAGTATGGCAGTTTCTCAGAAAACTGGGAATCAATCTCCCCAAGGATCCAGCAATACCACTTTTGACTGTATACCCTAAAGATGCACAGTCACACTCCAAAGGCATTAGCTCAGCTATGTTCATAGCAGCATTATTCATAATAGCAAGAATTTGGAAAAAGCCTAGATGCCCTTCAATTGAAGAATGGATTAACAAACTGTGGTACATCTACACAATGGAGTACAACTCAGCAGTAAGAAAAATAATATCCTAAAACTTGAAGGCAAGTGGATAGATTTAGAGAATATCCTCCTGAGCAAGATATCACAAACCCAGAAAGATAAGCAGGGGATGTACTCACTCTTTAGTGGACTCTAAACAAAAAATCAAAAAGCAAAGTATGTCCATGCTGCAAACCACAACCCCTGAACAGCTTGGAATCTGAAACACTTTGAAGTGGCACCTTGGATCCCACTCCCTCTAGAGGAACACCTGACTCAGTATTGATGTTGGGGTGAGGAAACTGGATCTGCCAGGAGTGGATGCTGAACTGAGAAATATTGTGTCCTTGTGACTTCCTGCCCTTGCTGGGAAGGAGATGGAGAGATGTGGAAAAGAGAGAGTGACTGGAGGGAGGTGGGAGGTTGAAGTGACCTTCAACATTATACATGGATAGAAAATATAACTTTATTCATAATAAAAGATAAATAAATAAGCAAACAAAAAATGAGAACTTATTCTATAAAAATAATAAAATAAAATAAAATGGAAGTTCTATCATTGTTATAGTAAAGACAGAAGCAGGTTAAAATATAATTAGCAGGTCAAATTCTGACCAATGTATAAAGTGTGAGAGGCGAATAATACAGTTATTTTTGCCAAGACACAGCACCCTATCTTCCAGCATGTAATGATCTCGATCCTGGGATTCTGAGATGAACTTAGAACATGGAGGTCAGCCCTCTCTAAGCAACCTGCGTTCTCTCATGCAGAATCACCTACATGAGGGTCCTAGTCACCACATGGCCTCCTCTCTTCTGGGTAGATTGACTTGAGCTGGGTGATCCCAGTCATCCACTGTCTCTTCTTTTTATTTGTTTACCCTGGTGAATGCGTCATCATGCTTCACTCATTTTACCTTTGTTCATACTGATTAAATGTCTCACTTTACTTCCTAGGTTTAAATTATTACATTAGCTTGATGTCCAGTTTCTGCAAATTTGAATTCAGTTTTATGTATGACATTACTTTTTCCAATAATTCTGTGTCTCAGGTCAGTTATTCTAAGAGGTATTGTCATTTCATATGAATTTACCCCATTGCTTTTAGTTTTGATTACTGGGAATTGAACATTAGTCTTTGTGATTGCCTATAATCTATAAACTATATCCCCATGCAATTTTCTCTTTCATTGTGGTCTCTAGGTCTCAAATATTTTCCTAGGCTGCTGGAACTCACACTTGAACCTGGCAGAACTTAACCTCGTAATCTTGTCTAGCTTCTTCAATGCTGGAATTTTTATCTCTAACAGTCTAGTTGTAGCTTGCATTTTTTTTTATACTCAAAGACCTGTGCCTTCTTGTTTTTGTCATTCTCTACTCATGTTTAACTATCCTCTCCTTTGATAGACTATAGTTCATTCAAGTCATACAGCTCTCATACAAACATTTTAGTCTGTGAGCATTTTAATGTTCATGCAGACCTCATTTATATAAAGTCATCATTCTCAAATACTTCCCCTAAAGTATGTGTTTCATCTTTGCTCTGACCTTTATTTAGAGCCTATCCAACAACACTGAATAGCTGCTGTTTTCTTGATGAGGGGTGAGGACTCCAATTTTATGTGGGTATAAAGCCACCAAATATTGAGAGTACAGTTAGGGATTATGCTGGTTTAAAAAAGTGGCAGCTACTAATACCCTCCATGATCCAAAAATTTACTAGAAATATTTGATGCTACAGCCATAAATTCTCACCAACCTGACAACCTCAACAGGAGCTAAACAAGGATAGTGACAATAGACATACTAATATGAGTATGGGAAAGCCCGAGGTGGGGGCTCAGGCCTACACAAAGAACTACGGGCAACTACAGGTATGTTAAAACTAGAGAAATGATCTTTTCCAAGATATAGCACAAAAACTAGTTTTTCAATGCCAAATTGTCAGCCCTGAATACATACATGCTGTAACCCTAGGCAGACTTTCCATGTGCTACTTATGTATTTAGGAATATGGATATAACAACAATTAATGAAAAAGGAAGAGCAAGGAAGTGAGGGTTTGGATGGAAGAAAGGAAAGTGGGAAATTCTGCAATCATATTATAATCTCAAAAAAGAAAATAAATTTAAAAGGGGGTCAGAGCCACTACAGTTGGTTCATGAGATAGCTTTTGGAAAATTCCCAGATATTCAGTTATTCCTCTTATCTTGAAAACTGTCTTACAAGAAAGGTAAGATGTGAGCTGTTCCACTTTATCCCTACCAGCTAGGTTTCATAAGCTTCTCATGCAACCAGGAGAAAAAAACTAAGCAACAATTTTACCCAGTTGTGAACTTTGGGCACTACAGTAAGGACTGGTTTGGGAAAGACATGACCACTTCAGTAATAGTGGCGTAAATGTTATGGAGTAACTAGCTGCTGCTCCACAACATGGAACTCATGTTTGGTACAGTTAACTGGTTAAAAATATTACTGCCTAAGTCATAAGAAAAACACTAATATAATTATTCTCTTACCTGGGCATACAAATAAATTACTACCTATACTCATAGAACAGGACGTCTTTCAATCCTCATAAGAGAAGTTCTTTCTTTTATACAGATGCCAATAAATACAAAGACTTAAAACTGATCAATGTGCAGAAGATAAGATTGTGTCAGCTCTTCATAGGATATCTATATCAAATCTCCATCTTCCAAAGTTCAAGAATCATTTGGAAAGGTAGGTTGAAAATACTGGAAGAGCCAGACGTAGTGGATATCTACAGCAAAGCAGTATTTGTCATGTATGACAGAACTGTTGCATACATGAAGTCACAGCAGTTGTGACTACATTCCCAATACCTAAGCAAGATCAAATCAGGTAAAGTCTTAGGATGAAATCAAGAAAATTCTCATGAAGCCCCTCTCCCCAGCTGAGGAGCTACTGACAACTGTGATGGGTGTCAGAACAAGAGTCCATTTGATTCAGGGATGTGTTTCTGGAGAGGCTACCTGCTCTCCAATAGGGTCCTATACCAATGAGCATATAGGTAGCAATAAGTGAATTGGGTGAGTTTAAAAATAAGTTATATGTAGGTAGGAAGAAAAGAAATCAGGTACCTAAGGGAAGAGCTGGAGGGAGAGATTGAAGGGTGGTTTTAATCAAAACACATTACATGCATGTATGACATTCTCAAGTAATAAAGAGAAATTTTAAAGGGAATTTACTACTCCTAAATGTACACTCAAGTAAATTAAGTATAATAAATATAAATAATATAATATAATAATCCTAGCGTATCACTCAGACATTTAAAACCTTTGACAATAAAAATTAAACATATTCTACAGTTCTCTGGAATCAGTTACCATCCTCTTCATTTTGTCACACAAATTCTTACCCACTCAATAATAATAGCAAAGTATTCAAAAAGAAGATGAAGACATTACTAAGGCACTTGAATTCAGATGAAGTTTTACCTTCAAATAAGTTTATCCCTTAATGTCTCAAGTGAAAGAAAATTAATAGTGAAGATGAAAGCTTTTCAGTCTCCTTTATCTCTAGCAAAGCTCCTAACTGCTCACAGATGGGGATAAATATATGACCAAGTAAAGGAGAGCCTTTTATATCAGCATCAATTTTCTATTTACAACTGTAACAAATTTTAGATCTTTTATACAGGACTGGATAAAGAAGATTCCTGTTGATGTAGAGCTACAGATTATACATCTTGAGAAAACAATGCCTAGATTCTCTTTAAAAGTAGAGTATTTGTGAGTCAATATTGCTGCATATAAATCTTTCAGCATAGCCAAATATCCTTTTAGTTTCAATTTTGGATAATGTGACCAATGAGGATATGTGGATGTCTTGTGGGTAAGCCTTCAAAAATAAGACATTAAGACTCTACTGCCTATATACAAACACTTAGGATGTGTGTGATCATACATGCCTGAAAAGTAACTTTATCACCTTAATAGGGATTTAAGAGTCATCTTTAATCATTACTTTCCTCTTAGGCTATTGGGGCGTTTCTTCCAAAAAATAATTGTTTACTGTATGTCTATAAATGTTCTAGCATTTATATTCCACATGCCATTGCTTGTGCCTGAATTAATCCTCACCTACAATTTCTTTATGAGAGCTTTTTCATGAACTTTCTAACATTCATTCAACAACCATTTATTGAGTAACTATGTCATAATAATTGTTAGTCAGCAGAAACAGGATGTGTAGCAAATGAATGACAAGATAAATTGTCCTCTAGGTTCGTAAATTAGGAGATGGCAGATATGAAAAATGAAGAAGATGAAGTAAATCAACCAAATAGTTTTTAATATTATTTGCTAAGAAGGTTAACTCTTCTAAATTCTGTGTTATGACTCAGAAATATTTTTCCTCTGTTATTTCCCAATCTTGTATCTTCACCTGTTGCTTCTACATACAGATTTAGTCTCATGTAGAATGTGTCTTCACATGAAACTGAAGTTGGGGTACATTGTATAAGACAAGAATAAACTTTTTTAAGAAGATCTAAAGAAAATTTTATTTTATTATTTCAATTCAAAATAATGCTGATAAATTCATGGCTGGGTGCCTTACAGGAAGGGAGAAAAGGAACAGCAGAGGAGAAGGGAGGGGGAAGGGAAGGCAGAAGGAGAAGCAAAGAGGGTGAATAAAAGGGGAATTGAAGGGATAAAAGGAAAGGAATTGATGGAGGGAAACAGAGAGGGAAGAAGAAAAGGATCAGAAGGAGCACGGGCTGTTTCTGACTTTTCCGCTGCCTCCTACTGGGTTGCCTTGCCCAGTCTTAAAAGATGAGGTGCTTAGTGTAAGTACAACTTAATACACATTGTTTTCAAGACCTGTTCTTTAATGAATAGAAATGAAGAAAGAGTGGAGGACGTGGAGCAGAGAAGAGTTGGGTGGGGAGGAGAGGAGAGGAAGGAGGAAAACTGTGGCCCCAATGTAAAATAAATAAGTAGATAGATGATTTTTATAAGGAGAATGAAAAAGGAAGCAGAAGGGTGGAGGGAGGAAGGGAAGGGAAAGAATGAGAAGGAAAAGAGAAATTTAATCAAACAAAAGACAAATGAAAGTAGAGAGGCAGCAGGACAGTGGAGGAAAGAGGAAAAAAGGAGACCTGTACAAATGGAGAGAGGAAGACGACTGTGAGGCTCAAAATAGAATGGAAGAAAAGGAGAGGAAATGTATAAAGGGAAAGAGACATGCAGTGTATGAATCTTATAACATAAAATTTATCAAAATAACCAAATGTAAAGATTCCAAGCTATGCAGTTCATTGTTGGGTTGATGGTTTGATTGGATAGCTGGTTCTTCTGTGCTGAAGAATTGGGAAGGCAGGCCAGGGCCATAAATATGCCAAATAAGCCCTAGGTCCCTGACACCCCCACATGTATTCTAATGAGACTGTCACTGCAATTGCATGGAGTACAGCTATGCTCTAGGTACAATATGTAAGAATTATTAGTCTCTGTCCTTGAGCTGGAGACAAAGAGGAAAGTCCAAAATTTTTTACCACCAAGTCAAATTATTTTTACCACAATTCGTCATTGTAGCTTCCAGCATTTGCAGATTCAAGCACTGATGGTTTATAATTTCTTTTTTATTTTATTTACATATTTTCTTTTATTTTACATACTGACCACAATTTCCCCTCCTTCTTTTTCTCCCATTCCTCCCCCCTCAATTCTACCTACTCCCCCTCATCCATTCCTCCTCCATCTTCATTCAGAAAGAGGCAGGCCTCCCAGGGGCTTGAACAAAGCATGGCACATCAGGACATGTTATATCTCATTACCTGATTCTGAACACTGAATGCTTTAGCTTTTCTTCATTGTACCAGTGAAGAAACCCTCACACATGACTAAAGGAAAGGGTAGCCACAGGAATTCCTGTAACACTTTTCCAGAAAGTTCCCATATATCACTCAATTCCTCATTTACTTTAATGTATTAGTCTCACAAGGTATAAGCTAGCTCTTTCAAAATGCACAATTCACTAAAAATGATACTCCTAGCTTTTATTTTAGATACAAAAGGTGTTCTTTTAAAAATATCTAGTATGTTTTGGGGCTAGAGAGAGGGCTCATTTATTGCTCTTCCAAAGGTCCAGACTTCAGTAACCAGTATTCACATGGCAGAACCTCCAGTTCCAGAGGATGTTATCCTTTCCTGGTCTGCACACATGTAATACACACACAAACATTCAGGCAAAACATTTTTACACATGAAGCAAAACTAAAGAAAAGATTTAGTATGTCTTATTTCTATATTCCCTCAAACACTTGCTACCCTAGTTTTTACGTTGTACATTAAATTAATGTACAAGGGTACATTAACCTTGTGCCCTCCATATACTAAATGAACCCTTTCTTCTCTTCCTGGAGAATTCATCATCATCCTTTGATTCTTCTTCATCCTTACAATTTTATCACAATATATTCATATATCTCCACCCATAAAACCACTAATATTTTCCTTCAACATAAAAGAAACAAAAAGTCAATGTTAGATAATTAAGAATCAACTTTATTAAACAAAATCTGGAGTGTCAAGGACTAGACAGTCCTCATGTGCTCAAAGAGAGGATAAGAAACACACGGGATTGCTGGTCTACAGAAAAGGGAGTTTAATGGTACTTGTGGGCCAGAGCATTGGCCACACCAGTCACCAGCTTCTGCCAGGCAGCCTGCACCTCAGGGGTGAATTCTTTGACAAAATGAGTAGAAAGGACAATCACCAACATGTTACCCAGGAGCTGTAACAAAAAATATGGTACATAAAAGTGATAGGTAGAGGTTCAAAACTAGTACATAGAAAAATTACATTCCTTGAGGATTCCAATCTTCCCTACCTGTCGCTTCCCATGACAAAGGACCACTGAGTTAGGTGAGCTAGGTGACTCCTCTTGTACCCGCTCATCAAACAATGAACCAACTGTATCTGTACCTCTCCTCATTCTGTCCCTTTTACCTCATATATTCCTTGCTTCCTATCTCATTCATTAATAGCCTACTCTAAATGAACACAAGACTAAAGTAAAAGATACTTAGCAGAGTCAAGTGTCCAGTCAATGAGAAAGAAGCTTCTGCTGTCAGTGCTCAGTGGGAATGTAAAAAGTTTAGAAAGTTTGACAAAATAATAAGAAAGATATTCCCTTAGACCTTCCCTAAATCATTATTATGTACCAAATAATAGAATATTTTCCTTCCTAAAAACAAGATATCCAATTCAAATTCTGTCCCTTCTTGCATAGATCTTCTAATTTCTAAAACTATACTCTTTAAAAAAAAAAATGGATCTCTTTGTTTCCCAGTACTAAGGATCCAACTCAAGGCCCCATGCATGCTAGGAGTTCAATCTATTCAGTATCCAATTTCTTGTCTTATACAACTTTGGCAAAGCTAAATATTAATTTAGACTTATGCTACATATTTACTGACACTAGTTGTGAATCCACCTAGATTCTGTAAAGGAATTACCAATAATAGTCTATACTTCCAATAATATCTTAAGGAAAATTAATAATGAACCCAGGTGAATGTTCCAAACTGACCTTGAAGTTCTCAGGATCCACATGAAGCTTGTCACAGTGCAGCTCACTCAGATGAGCAAAAGTCTCCTTGAGGTTGTCCAAGTTCTTAACTGCCAAGCCTAGGGATGTCAGCACTTTCTTGCCATGGGCTCTGATTCTGGGGTTACCCATGATGGCAGGGGCAGAAGACAGGTTTCCAAATTTGTCAAAGAATCTCTGAGTCCATGGGTAGACAATTAAGAGCCTAAAACACAAGACATTAGCAGTTAAAACGTCAGAATATATCACAGACCCCTAAAGGAAATGTGGATGTTTCTTCCATGCACAATTTTCTCTCCTACTGCCCTAGTCTCAGATCCTACCTTCCCAGCGTCTCTCCTCCAGCCTTTTCCACATCCACTTTATCCCATATGCTTGTGATAGCTGCCTTCTCCTCAGCTGTGAAGTGAACCATGGTGTCAGGTCTAGGAGCTTGGAGATGACCTCAGGTGTGTAGAAGCAAGTGTGTTCAAGAGGCTGAAGGCCTGTCCTTTTATTCTTCACCCTGGACCTTGAATCCCTTCCCCCTCTCCAGGACTCTGAGGCTATTGGTCAAGAGAGGCTGGGCAAGACAGGGTGGTGTCCAGTGGAGTAAGGGTTAGATAGCCTTTCCACCAAGATAGCGTCTAGTGGGCCCCTTCCCTCATGGGGGAGACCCTCCTCTTGCTGAAGTTCTCTGTACTCCTTTTCTTTCTATGTTTTCTTTTCTTATTCCCTTCTCCTCCCAACAGGGGATTTGCAAGAGTATCTTTTACATTCTTTCCTTTTTGTCACTAAACTTAAGGACGAGTTTATTAAAGCTGAAGGATAGGTGACTATGGAAAAGCCTAAGAGAGCATGAGGCTCTATTCAGGCATGGGAATAAGGACCTGAGTGGCAGAAATAGGCATCTTACTCAGAAGCCATGTATAATAAAGAAGTGTTGTGCAAATCACTGGATGCTTTTTCTATAGGGTTAGGTCATGGTCTCCCTAGTTTTCCACAGCCCCAGAAAAGCAGTTCTGCTTATGAATAGGAATAGATTACTATAGTGAAATAGAACATGTTTCTACATTTTTCTCCATCATGTTCTGAAATCGAGCAGTCTGCTGTGTGTAAATGATAGCATTTTCCACCCTGGGTTACACTGTGTAGTCACCATGCAGTTGGCATTTCTGCTGGAGAACTGGAGCTGGCTGCTGATGCTGGTTGTGGGCTCAGCTCTCTCTGTGCTCATGGCAGGTTAAGTACTGAGAATGCTGAATTATTGACCTTCAGGTTGCTTCCACCAGGTTCTGTCTTCACATTTTGTGTATTAATAAAATAACTCTGAAGTGGCAGGGATATTTTCACCAAGTAACTGTCCACATGTACTGCCACTGGTAGGACAGAATTACGCATTAGGAACTTTATCCCTAGTAGGGACTGTCTCTGACAGGTGGCACAGTTTTTTAGGTGTCTCAATATAGTTGTGGACAGATATTTTTATTGGTGTGCAGTAAAAAGGAAGAACCAGCTATTGTTTTGAAAGAAGTCATTTGTGAGATGTCAGATATACATATGTATATTTCTTTAGCTTTTATTTCCATGGTCTTATCTTAGAGGACCTGGAAGTCCTGAGTCTAAGCTTCTGCTGATATGAGCCAGTAAGTCTCATTTGCTCTTCAGCATACTCTAGCAAAACCTATAATCCTACGTGACAGAAAAATAGCCATAGTCTTTCTAGAAACCTAAATATTGATTCAGGAATCACCTATAATCATTGCTGTTCTCAGACTTCTGTGCAATTTCCTTCAAAGTTTTATTAATTGGTTCATGTCTGTCAATACACCCTTGGTGTTCCCATATCATGCTGAGTCAGAATCTGTACATAGTTTCTTTGTGACAGCTAGTCCATGTAATGTCAAACATTCCCTCAATCATTATGCGTTCCATAACTATGTCACAATTATTATCAGTCCTGGGGATTTATAATATATGAATGACAAAATAAAACTTGCCTCTAATCTCATTCACTAGATGTAAATATGATACAGAAATATATAAGTAAATCATACAAAGAGTTTTTTACATATTATTCTTAGAGAGAAAACCTATGAGAAGAATTCACAAGAACAGGGCATGGAAGACTCAGTTTCTCTATGTAATGAGGAATTAATGTTGTTCTGCCTAGAATAACTAGAAGTAACCTATTATAGAAAGTTACTGAAGAAAATAGTTGTAATAATAAATTCAGTCTTCTGAAGGAGGACATTTTTGTGACACTGAAGCACACAACATCCATGTGCAGTGAATATAAATAACAAGGTGGACCATGGCAGGTGTGTTGCCACAGTATAATCATAATTTAATGATGGCAGAAACTCATATTCCATGGTAGAAATAAGAAGCTTCTTAGGCATAACCTCTAAGTAGTACTCATTTCTGATGGAAAACTACTCCAGGGATATAGCATTTCTTTCAACTTTATTTTATTGTAAACTTATATTGACTATCAAAAAGTTATTCTTTTTTAAAAAATATGTCATCATCAGCTGCATATAATGGCACATGTCTTTAACCCCAGCACTCAGGAGACAGAGGCAGGCACATATTTGTGACTCTGTGCCCAGCAGTCTTCATAGCAAGTTCTAGGCCATTCAGCTTATAGACTGTGACCTTATCTCCAGAAATAAAACAAACAGGCCAAAATTTTGTATCATCCTGACTTGTATATGTGAATATGTGTGTGAATATATTGAGTTATTTCTCAGATATCTTTTTTTTTCACATTGGAGTGGTAATAGGCACATCAATCTCTCAAACAGGTGGTAACTGTTTCTTCTGCATAGTTACCAACCTTCATCTGCTAACACCTAGAGCTAAAACCTTAATGAGGGCAAGTAGAAGAAAAAGAAATTAGTAAAAGTCAGCATTGTCTCATCTTTTGACAGACCCAGTGAAAACCAATTTGAGTGCCTTATACAAGGCCTGTTTTTCTCTTCTAGTGACCTATTGAAAAGTTAGCAGGACCAGAAAAGTCAATGTTGTTGATAGCCTGAAACTACAAGAATCATTCTTACCACCATACCCAGATTAATTCTTGTTATTAATTCACACCACTACTTTGTCTCAGTTCATTTTCTGAAAGAGGAGTTTGCAAGGGCAACATTTTATAAATAAACTACTATACATATGAAATAAGACATTGATTCTGATGTGCCTTCTTTAAAACAATCCAATAAATTACAGAATCATCTACTCAATATGAGTGGTTATGGTCTCAGGAATATGTTCACAATGATAGATTCTCATCAACATTTTGTTTTAATCTACAGTTTTTGTTTATGAGTATTAAGAAACAAAACAAAAAAAACCCAGGTAAGTGATTTATGCATACACATGAATACAAACAAAAAAAGAGAAATGTCTTTCTGTGTCCCATTTAAAAATAAGTTCAGGTTGAGTGATGACTATAGGTCTTCCCAGCATTTAAGAGAAGCTGTTAATCCTAGCAATCTGAAGGCAGATGGCTCTCTGATTTGGATTAGGTTAGCCAGGGCTACACAGAAAACCAAACAGAAAGGCTTAAATGCCTATGTAAAGGTTCTTCTACTGAACCATTCCTTTGTAGAAAGTTGAAATCTTCTAAAAGGTTATGATTCATGGAATATCTCTTTGCTATAGAAATGGAATCATGGTTAGAGGTAAGGTTGGCAATTTCTGACCTGCTGACATAAATGAACAAAATTTGGTAATATAATGACTTGCATGCTTTTTCTTTACCCTTACTGATAGGATCAATCTTTTCAATATTTGGATTCTGGTTCAATAAGCCAGAAAAGTAATTTTGTAGTATCAGAGTGTCATCCAATAGTGTACTTTCTTTATTGTAAATAATGTTAAAAAGTGGTCAATTAAAAGTTTTATATTCCTTTAATAAAAGGATCATTCTTCTCCATCTTTATAGTTGATAAAGACAACTTAAGATATTGTTCCTTAATTATATTCTATAAAATCTGTAGAGTCAAGAGTGATCAATAGTGTTATACTTGCCAAGATGTTGACCTCCAACATTTGCCATTTAAAAATCCCAAACATTGACATGAGATTGACTCAGAGCTTGAATGTCTTTTGAGCAACTTTAAACTGTCTTGAGTGGGATTTCCCCACATGAGTGTTCCAAGTCAGTGCACACTACCTACTCAAGAATTGCAATTTTGTCCTCAACTGGCTCTTGTTTTCTTCTCATATATTCTAGTCCACCTGTCACCATGTCTGTCCTGACCCACCTGTAGCCATTACCACTGCTGTAGGCCTTGCTTCACTTCTTTCTTTTAAACTTTTAAATCAGTATGGCATCCAGATCCTGAGAATTTTAATTAATTTTGGATTCATAAGGAGAAAATTTCTCTCAATAGTCTCATTTCTTCAGTTGGTTTTTCTTAGACAATTCATTCAATGTTTTTAGTTTAGTGGTACTGAGAATTGACTATCTGGCATTCCACATGTTAGGTCATCATTCACATTGAACAGCATCCTCAGACTATGATTTACTATTCATTCTGAGGCAGCAGCTCCCTTTGTTTTGAACTTGGCCTTCACTTACTCTGTAGCTCAGGTAATCCTTTAAACTGACACTTTGCTTAGCCTTTCAAGCAGTAGGATGATAAACAGGCCTCACTAGGTTTCCTACCCAACAAAGAGTTAAAATTGAGATTTTTATCAAGGACCCTATTGTCTAATTTTGCAAATATTTTATGTCTTCAACACTGTCCAGTTTTATATAAATCATTAAGAGCAAGTTCACTGGCTTTAGAAAGTTTTACAGAAATTTTTAGCATTAATGTAGACTTTCCATGTTATGAAATCTTCATCATCCTTAGTTGACCTGACCAGGTTTCACCTATATGTTCTCCTCATCTCATTGTTCATTACAGTCTCCAAGAAAATGACAGTGAACTGCATTTCTTATTCTTGATTTTTCATTGAGACAATGAATTCTTCTAAATGCAAGCTGCTATAGTGGTTTCATTGAAACATTGTTCACTGTTGTCTACCAATTTGTCCTTTTTCTTGCCATCAGTTTCAGAGGACACATGATAAAGTATCTGCTGGAAAATGTACATTTGGAGCTGGAGAGATGATGACTGAGTGTTTAAGAGCAAATACTGTTTTCAGAGGAACTGAATTCAGTTCTCAGCACCAAATGCAGGCAATTTACAGCCACTTATAATTCCAGTTCCAAGGGGACCTGAGCTTCTGACTCCATAGACTCCTGCACTGACATGCACAAACACAAACACAAACAGACACAGAGACACGTGATTAAAAATAAAATGTTTTCCTAAAATTAAAAATAATTTGAGTACCTTAATTACTCAGTTTAGACATTAGATCTGTGTAAAGCTTTATCTTAATTATATGGCACTTGTCACAACCTGCAAGTTACCATTTTTCCTACTTTTCTTCACCTTCTACTCTAAGTTTTAATAATTGCAGCACAATTTCTACTCCAGAAAATTAACATGTTCGTTGACGACGTGTGAATTCTTCTCAATATTTCATCCTCTCTGACACTCTAAAAAAATCCCATAACATCTCCTCTCCTAATACAGTTTTTTAATTAATTAATTAATAAAACAAACTCTGGTGTTTTGTTGAGCCCCTCTGCTATTATGCACCGATCAACCTTCTTTTTTTTTTTTTTTTAACACAAAGGTTAAAAAAAAATGCGGGAATAAACATGACTCTTGGATTATGGAAGAGAATGGAGTTTATTAAGCAGAAGCTCTGATTTCACATTCCAGGACAGTAGCCTTGTGTAGGAAGGGGTTGAGAGGCACATAGCAGTGCCAGTCATCAGAAAAGGGGGTTCAGTGGTACTTGTGGGAAAGAGCATTGGCCACCCCAGCCACCAACTTCTGCCAGGCAGCCTGCATCTCAGGCGTGAATTCCTTGCCAAAGTAAGAAGAAAGAACTATCACCAGCATGTTACCCAGGAGCTGCGAGAAGAAACACACAAAAAAGATACACAAAAATTAGAAAAAAAAGATACATAAAAAAACTGCATTAAAATAAATAACATTTTAAAGTTTCATTCCCTGAGGACTCCATTTCCCAGCTATCTATGCACTCTAGTGAGGATGGTGGTTCCATTTCACTGTTCAAATAGCCTTCCTGCTCCACCGAACCTCCTCCTGCTGCTTCCTTATGCTTCCTCAATCTGCCATTTCTACACCTCTCTCATTCCTGTTCTTACGGCCTGCCTTCACTAAATGCAGGATTTTGATTCAAAAACACGTTTACTAGAATTTACCTCCAATAGTGAAGCTACTCCTTATGATATTCTTGATTAAGATTGTCATGTTTTTTAGAAATAAAACCAATAAAAAAAATCTAATTTTCTCTCATATCTTTCTTGGTGTCTATTATTTATAATCCATATAAATAATGTATTTCTCCTTCTCTAAAATAGAATGTCAATCTCAAATGCTAGTTCTACTTTCACATATGTGCTAATTTCTTTTTTAAAAAAAATTAAGGGGGAATTTGTAACCAACTCCAAAAGTCTACTCCTTTTTGTCCTTTGGAAGGCATCTAGTCTCAGATTTCATGTACCCTACAAAAGCATTCTACCAATTAAGTTACATATTGAGACACCACATCAGTGCCTAAAATCCTTTTCTGAATATTTGCAAATTTATTGGAGAAGTTTCTAACAATTCATTAAAACTAGATCTAGACCCACTTATTTTAAAATCTTGGCAGGCAAAAAAAAAAATCATGTTCTTTTCTATTACTACTTAAATTTATGTATTTATTTCATATCCCAACCACAATTTCATCTTCCTCTGCTCCTCACATTTGCTCCCTCTATCTCTTTTCTCCTTCCCATGTTGTCCACTCCTCCTTTATTTCTGTTCAGAATAGAGCAGGACTCACATGGGTATTAACAAAGCCTAGTATATGAAATTGAGGTCAGACTAAGCTCCTCCCCTGGTATTAAAATTGACAAAGTAACTCCATCTGAAAAATATGTTCCTAGAAGCAAGAGTAGGCAGTAGAAACCAATCACATGCTTAACATTAATTCTTTCCCCCATGTCATATTTAATTGAGCACATGCCAATGTTCCAAACTGACCTTGAAGTTCTCAGGATCCACATGAAGCTTGTCACAGTGCAGCTCACTCAGATGAGCAAAAGTCTCCTTGAGGTTGTCCAAGTTCTTAACTGCCAAGCCTAGGGATGTCAGCACTTTCTTGCCATGGGCTCTGATTCTGGGGTTACCCATGATGGCAGGGGCAGAAGACAGGTTTCCAAATTTGTCAAAGAATCTCTGAGTCCATGGGTAGACAATCAAGAGCCTAAAACACAAGACATTAGCAGTTAAAACGTCAGAATATATCACAGACCCCTAAAGGAAATGTGGATATTTCTTCCATGCACAATTTTCTCTCCTACTGCCCTGGTCTCAGATCCTACCTTCCCAGCGTCTCTCCTCCAGCCTTTTCCACATCCACTTTATCCCATATGCTTGTGATAGCTGCCTTCTCCTCAGCTGTGAAGTGAACCATGGTGTCAGGTCTAGGAGCTTGGAGATGACCTCAGGTGTGTAGGAGCAAGTATGTTCAAGAGGCTGAAGGCCTGTCCTTTTATTCTTCACCCTGGACCTTGAATCCCTTCTCCCTCTCCAGGACTCTGAGGCTATTGGTCAAGAGAGGCTGGGCAAGACAGGGTGGTGTCCAGTGGAGTAAGGGTTAGATAGCCTTTCCACCAAGATAGCGTCTAGTGGGCCCCTTCCCTCATGGGGGAGACCCTCCTCTTGCTGAAGTTCTCTGTACTCCTTTTCTTTCTATGTTTTCTTTTCTTATTCCCTTCTCCTCCCAACAGGGGATTTGCAAGAGTATCTTTTACATTCTTTCCTTTTTGTCACTAAACTTAAGGACGAGTTTATTAAAGCTGAAGGATAGGCGACTATGGAAAAGCCTAAGAGAGCATGAGGCTCTATTCAGGCATGGGAATAAGGACCTGAGTGGCAGAAATAGGCATCTTACTCAGAAGCCATGTATAATAAAGAAGTGTTGTGCAAATCACTGGATGCTTTTTCTATAGGGTTAGGTCATGGTCTCCCTAGTTTTCCACAGCCTCAGAAAAGCAGTTCTGCTTATGAATAGGAATAGATTACTATAGTGAAATAGAACATGTTTCTACATTTTTCTCCATCATGTTCTGAAATCGAGCAGTCTGCTGTGTGTAAATGATAGCATTTTCCACCCTGGGTTACACTGTGTAGTCACCATGCAGTTGGCATTTCTGCTGGAGAACTGGAGCTGGCTGCTGATGCTGGTTGTGGGCTCAACTCTCTCTGTTAAGTACTGAGAATGCTGAATTGTTGACCTTCAGGTTGCTTCCGCCAGGTTCTGTCTTCACATTTTGTAAGTTCATAAAATAACTGAAGTAACAGTGATATTTCCATTAAGTAACAGTCCACATGTACCACCACTGCTATGGCAGAATTATTCATTAGAAATTTCATTCCTAGTTGCCACTTTCTCCTAAAAGTTGTCACAATTTCTTCGTTCTTCCTATATAGTGATGAAAGGAATTTTTATTGGTGTACCAGTAGAGAACATACAGTCTCAGAGAAAACCAACTACATTATCTTTAACATAAGACATCTTTGAGATGGTAGTAATGTATATAGGTCTACCAACACAGCCAAATTACCACCTCAATCCAGTTATAGTGGAAATAATAGTTCTGGATCCCAGGGGCACCTCCTTTTACATACACATATGAAAATACAGACATACCCAGACTCATGAAACTTAAAATAATAAATCTTCTTAAAAACATTTTGAAATTATAATATATCTTCAGTATATCTCCCTTCTTTTCCCCCCATTGGAACTCTTCTATATACCTGCCTTGCATTCTTTCAAATTTATGTCTTTTGTCATTAATGGTTATTGCATGTTTATATGTATATGTAAGTATAATCTTCACCTTTTATCCAGAAAGCTCTCATTTGCAATAGATGGAGACACTACAGAAATCCACAACCAATCAAAATGCAGAGCTGTGGAGCCCAGTTCCAGTGGATACATTTACAAAGAACGCCCACACCTAAGGCTCAGGAAACACTGCAGAAGAGGGACAGAAGACTGTAAGACCCAGAACATCAAGGAGTTTGTTGTGAGACACACTGACATGGATGAGGGAAACCCTAGGAGACCTCAGCCAAACCCAAAGAATTACAGACAACTAAAGAATGCAGGGAGCAGGAGAAATAGCCTTCCTCAGGGAAGACCATACCAAGTGGCTATTGAATAAATTCTTCTAGAAAGAAAATGTGCATTAAATAATTGAAAATATTATTATTCTATCTTAGATTTTGGATCTCTAAAGTTTTTTCTTATTCACAATTGGATATGTCACAACCTGCCATGAGATGCTTGTCACCCTCTTCTTCACCCATTAAAGTAAGTTGTATATGTTCCAAACACAATTCCTTCTGCACTTAACTCTTTCTTCACCTTTTTGAGAATCCTTTTCTACCTTCAGACTCTTCCTGGGTCTGTAGAAGCCTTTGATGGCATCTACTTTCCTCTCTTAGGACCAGTTTTCAGAGAAACTCAGGTGTCTTCCTGCAGTACCCCCTCCCACAAACTCATCAAACATTTTTCTTTAACGTTGAAATAAAAAATAGACAAGACAAAAATACCTTTTTGATTATGGGATAAATGATCTTTATTAAACAACCTGTGTTTCAAGGACAAGTCCAGTACTCATGTGCAGAAAGAGGGCATAAGGGACACACAGGATTGCTAGACAACTAAAGAGAGGGTTCAGTGGTACTTGTGGGACAGAGCATTGGCCACTCCAGTCACGACCTTCTGCCAGGCAGCCTGCACTTCAGGTGTGAATTCCTTGCCAAAATGGCTAGCCAAGACGATCACCAGCACATTGCCCAAGAGCTGTTTGAGGAAAGACAAAATAAACATTGGTATGCTAAATGCAAGTTTAGAGAAGAATATGCATGAAAAACAAAGAACTGTTTCTAACACATTCAAGCATCAAACTCTAGCATTATCTCTGATTTGCATAGGTTCACTTCCTCTATTGTACCTCTCTCTACAGTCACCACTGCTCTGCTTAAATTCTCACACTTTCTCCTCTTTCCATCATATTTATTTGCTTTTCTTGTTATTTTTCCAATTCACCAATTGTCTAATATCTGTAAATACAGTTCTATGCTACAAGTGTTCTTGGAGTTTTTAAATTACCAACAATGTAGGAACAAAACTTGTCACAATATTCACTTGGGAATTTGACACATTTTAATAATGTTAATGGAGAAATTTCATCTTTAAATTGTACACTAAGTCTTTTCTTCAGCATCAGTCATTAGGACCTATAGAAGTTAAGCTTTGTTTCATCCCCAGATTCCATTTCTTCTTGCACAGATCTGCTATTCTTTTCCATTACTCTACATGGTAAATACAACAGAATTCTATCATAACAATATTTTGTAAATGCCTTAAAGTAACTTAGACTTCTCATAGCCATTCGCTGTCATCCTGCCTAGACTAATGAATTTGAAGTCTGTGTTGGCTTCACTATCATTCATACTCCTAGCTTCCATTTTTGTCCCCAAGACAAGTGCAAAATATGTTTTTGAGCTTGCCCTAAACTCACCTTGAAGTTCTCAGGATCCACATGTAGCTTGTCACAGTGCAGTTCGCTGAGCTTAGCCAAGGCAGTCTTGAGGTTGTCTAAGTTCTTAATGGCTTCTCCAAAAGAAACCAGCACTTTCTTGCCATGGGCTTTGACCCTTGGGTTGCCCATTATGGCAGAGGCAGAGGACAAGTTCCCAAAGCTGTCAAAGAATCTCTGGGTCCATGGGTATACGACAAGAAGCCTGTGAAATAGAAAGGGAGTGAAAAAATCAGAGATCTTCAGAATTTTTGATTTTCCTGGATTGTTGTCCAAGATACTATTCACCCTTCCCCCAGATGAACCAACAACCAACTCTTACCTTCCCAAGGCTTCCCCACCAATCTCTTCCACATTCACCTTGCTCCACAGGCCATTGACAAGACCCTTTTCCTCAGCAGTGAAGTTCACCATGATGTCAGGTTAAGAGCTTACAGCTGATCACAAGAGTGTCAGAAGCAGGTATGTGCTGCTGCTAGAAGTGGTGGCCTTTTATTCTTCATGGATGATATTCTGGCCCTTTGTTCTGAACAACTCTTTGAAGCTATTGGTCAGCCTGACCTGTGGTCCTCATGGGTGGAGCCAGGCCATGGGAGGGTCAGCAATAACTGTACACTGAGCTTATGATAATACATTTTAGATATGGGACCATTCTTTCTTTTTTGGCTCCTCCTTCAACAAAAACTTTTTTTAACTTATTCTTTTTTCACTCTCCTCTCTCCTCATGTAAACTTCCAAGGTTATACTCATTTCTCTCATCACCTTTTCCAACAAATAGAGAGAAGCTTAATCCACATTAGGAAAACAAAAACTTCAACTCTAAACTAACTTTAATATTTAAGTAAAGAATCATTACAATGATAAGAACAAACTGGAGGAAAAAAGGAGCTTGTATTGTGGACACAGAATACATCTAGTTCTTCTCTTGGGAGATGTGGAATAAAACTACATCTTGCACCCTGGACTGACACTTCGGACCCCACTCCAACTATAGGAACACCTAACTCACTCTTGAGGGAGGGGGGACAAAACTGGATTTGGCCAGGAGTGGAGACTGATCCAAACATTATTGGGTCATGGGACCATAGGACTGTCTGCTCCCTGCCCAGGGAGGGGATAGGGGGTTGCGGAGAAAACTACATCTTGTAGATATATGTTGTCCCAAGTGCACAAAAATCATATATAGTTGAGTCTATCAGACGAATATAGTAGAAACTAATTGACAGTGGGACCAAAGACTCAATTCCAAAATACGCTAGGGAGTAACATCAGAGAGTAGATAAATAGAAGTTTGCCTTCTTTGCTATTAAAGTCTTCTGATCAACTCTTTGTGGATCTTGGTTCCTTTGGGAATATTACTCTGGGCTCTTTTTGCTTATTTTCATATAGACATTTCTCATCTTTGAGATGGAACTAGAGTTACTTTAATGTAGGCCATATGATTTAACTGAAGAATGAATAAACTGAAACATCCATCACATTAAGAAAAATTTGTGGATATAGTAGTCTTAATTTCTATTCCCATCTTGGAACTGCTTGTTAACTTTTGCAAGTTGGATCTGAAGTTGGAAGTCTACATTTGAATGTATTTAATTGCATTCATGTGCATAAGGGTTAGTCTCTACACCATCCTATTTAATCTGAATCTCATAATATAATTATCATTACCCACCTTTTATTTAAGTAAAGGAACAAAGTCACAAAGGTGATACAGCTGTAAGGTGAGAGAACTGATGAGGGAGGGATGAATGATGCAGATGTGTGCACAGTTTAACTTTCCTGTCTACAGAAAAGTTCTCCTACATTGCCACAATCTATTTGTCCTGCCTCTGGCCAGTTCTGCATGTGTTCTGTTCTTTATTTCCCCTATTGTTCCCCATGCTAATAGCCCAAAGAGTTTCTCCTCCAGCAGATTTCATTTAGTTTAATTTAGTTTTATTTTTCATCGAGCAATGTAGTTTGTGTCTCAAGTCTTCATGTTCCAATTTGTCCAGGGGCTTTTCTCTGTAACCTTTGACTTGCTTTGGCTTTTATGATGTCTCCTTTTGTGTATAACACAAACATTTCTGACACATGAAAATACTTCTTTTTCTTTCTCCTATGATTGTGGAAGCTTTTATCTATTTCTAAGTATTTCCAAATTGGCATTATTACAAACCACTGAATCTGTACCCCACTCTCAGTTTTTACCCTATGTTATCTTTTGGGTATGAATTCTAACCAATGAATATAAACTTATCTTTCCATGACACAGACTAATTTGACAAACTGTTAACTACCAAACAGTGTGTATAAAAATTATATACATAGGACTGCCACAAATATCAATGTAGACTCCATACACACACTAAAATAGCTACATTTGGTATAATATTGCAGTCACTTCCTCATGAACACATTAAATTTAACACTATATCCATAGTGACCACAACAGTTACTTCATAAAACTAATGGTAAAGATCTCTATAACAACTATAATATAACAATTTAACAATGCTCTGTAAGCCCAATTTAAGATTTCCTTGCCTAAAATGCACAACCTAGGAAAATAAAATTTTAGGTTGAGAAAGATGTTTCATTATTCAATAAGACTTAATAATCAAAAAAATGGCTGCATGCCAGACTGAGTTACACAGCAAAGCCCTTGACTCAAACTCCCAAGTCTGAGAGCTTCAAACAATATAGTGTCTGCCTAGCATGTACAAAGCCCAGGGACTGGATTCACGCCTAATGGCTGCCCATAATTTTTTTTTAAAAAAAAGCAAATATTTTTGCTACTTTTATGTATTATTCAAATTGGGAATTTTAAAAATGCCTCCTGAGCAAGATACCACAAAGCCAGAAAGATAAGTAGGGGATGTACTCACTCATTAGTGGACTCTAAACAAAAAAGCAAAGAGCAAAGCATGTCCAAGCTGCAAACCACAACCACTGAACAGCTTGGGATCTGAAACATCTTGGACTGACACCTTGGATCACACTTCCTCTAGAGGAACATCTGACTCAATCTTGATGTTGGGAGGAGGAAACTGGATCTGCCAGGTGTGGAGACTGAACTGAGCCATATTAGGACCTTGGGGCCTCCTGCCCTTGCTGGAGAGGAGATGGGGAGATGTGGAGAAGAAATGAGTGACTGGAGGGGGTGGAAGGGGGAAGGGAGCTTGAACAAGGATATACAGGGATAGAAAATGTGACTTTATTCATAATTAAAAAAAGAAAAAGTAAAAAAATGAATACCTTTTTAAAGTAAAGTCACTTCTTTAGTGCATGGTTTTCAGTATTATTCAAGAAAAATATTCTTTACAGTTGTCTTTTGCCATCAATAATTTTAGAGTAAAAAAATTATTAGTGAAGTTTCTAAACAGGAAAAAGCTGTTTGCAATTCTTACTGAAAGAATCAGTCACTTATTTTGCTTTTATTTCATGTCTACATTTACAACCCTATAACAACAATAAATGGAATGGAATAGTACTATTAAGTGTTGCATTAGCCAGGAATAATTTATGGACTAGCAGTGTCAAGGTGGCAATTCTGTAGAAAGCCCTAAACTCTCCCTAGTGTCACTGCAGAAAATAAGAAACAAGCATGACAGTGTCAGATGGGTTTAAAGCACCAGCCTCATGTTTCAAAGATGAACTGTAGGCAGAACTGTGTCTCATTCTTCAAGTAATTTCCCCCCGCCCCACCTTTCCAGTTCAGAGGATAGACATCTGCTTGACTGACCTTCAGGGCTGCACTGAATAAATCAGGCAGAGATATGTGTGGCTTTTAATTACACATAGAGGTTTTTACTAGGAAGAGGAAATAGAAAACCATAGCCAGCAAGTTGCTGTCTTTTCTTTAAACTATGGAAATTAAAGTTTATACTTGAATCTGGTGACCTAGAAAAATTATAAATGCCCTATTTTCTTCCAAACTGCTCCTTTGTTTTCTTGCTTTCTTTAGCATGCTTTTATTGATGTTGTTTGTTAGCTTGAATCCTAAGTAAGATAGAAAGTCGTCTGTGTTATGGATTAAAATTCTGGAGAACTCTTGTCTATTTTGTGTTGAGTAATCTCATCTCATGTTTTCTATAAACCAAGATTGGTCTACCAAAACACTCTCAGTTAACACCACTACCTTAGGAAATGGCTAAATTTCATTTATTTTAACCAGCAAATTAGGTCAATCAATACCTAGTGAACTTTATTCAAATGTAGCCTCTTTTAGATATTCACTAACTAAATATTTGAATAGTTTCTAAATAAAATTAGCTCAAAATCTATTCTTATATACAGAGGTTAAAATTCTACATCTAGATCTGTTGAAAATGGATTCAGTGTGTGCTTAGGGTTCACCTGTACTTGTAGCTGACAAAGTGAAAGATGTCCTTTGATTTGATAACTTTTGAAATCTAGACATGCCTCTCTGACATTTGTAGTGTCCTATATGGAAGGTATAGCTTAGGATCATTTCTGAAGTGCAAACTCACATCTTTCTGGAAAAAATATGAAGGTTTGATGATTGACCAAGTAAGGAGATATTAAATGACAGTCATGGTGACAATACCAAAATTCCATCCCTTAGCAAGATCATCCCCAGTGGGAATTGTGAGAAGCAACTCAGTGCTTCTCCCTCAGGCTGGCACTATTTATTTAATGATTGTTTTTGTCCCCAAATTCATAGCTCATGGGCTGGAGAGATGGCTCAGTGGTTAAGAGCACTGACTGTTCTTCCAGAGACCTGAGTTCGATTCCCAGCATCCACATGGCAGCTAACAACTGTCTGTAATTCCAAGATCTGACACTCTTACACAGTTATACATGCAGGCAAAACACCAATTCACATAAAAATAATAATAAAAGTTTAAAAAAATTCTTAGCTCAGAAGAGTTCTTCTGAGCCTAAGTCATCTCAGCCTCCAGCTTATTGAGTGTGAGGTAGCTGCAGGGAAGAAGCTTGCCTTTTTCAGAGTTCTAGACTGAGGTGCTGAGAGAACCCTTCCCTAAACTCCAGCCTCACTCAGATCTGTGTTGCAGTTTCTTCTTACTAAACTTCTTTCATTCCTTCCGTCTCCTCTTTTTTTTTCTTTTTCTTCTTCTTTCTTTCTGTCCTTGTCTATCTGACCAGAGGCCTGAGTCTTTTTTCATTTTATTTTAGTAAAAGTAAAAAGAGCTGTTCTTTCTCTTCTTCTAGGACTTAGGGTAGTGACAGCTGGGTGGAGTCAGAGACTGTGGGGACAGATAAGGACCAGAGACCAACACAGCTAAGTCAAGTTTGGGGCTTCTCTGAAATGTTGAGAGGCAGAGTGTTCAGGTTCCTACTTTCTATGTCTCTTCATTGCTCCTTCTTGAAATAAGAGGAATTAGCTTTGGGGTTATGTTTGAGGATGTGGCTTGGGAAAGCCTGATATATATGCTTTGTGTTAGAAATTCATAAGTATATACATATTGTTACAAGTGTGTGGCTATTATTAAACTTTTCAAGGACACCATGGCTATATAGCTTATGAAGCTCATGGAGCTGAGGAAATAAATTGCAATCTCAAAATTTCACTGACATGTAATTTTTTTAACTAATAAAGCAAAAAAAACCCTCAAATTATCAAAAGAGGTCTAAAAGTGTTATGAAGTAGCTAAAATGACTCCCAGGCCAGAGAGTTTTAGCTGTAATCTTATTAATTTTTTAATATAATTAAAAAGTTAGTAAATAAGGAACTAGGTCAAGAGGAAACTACAGAAAAGAAAGGTCTTCTTCTGACTACCCTAGAGATGTCTTGGACTTCACATGGTTTCTTCAGGCCATGGCTCACCTTAATTGAGAAAATGAATAAACAACACACCTGAGCTGTTGACACAATGATGGTACAGTCACAGGTCCAGCTCACTGGTACCTCACAGGATGCCTGCCATGTGTGCACACACTCATGCTTACACTAATGCATGTTAATTTCTAACTGGGAATGTGTACCAATATAAAGATTTTGAGGCTGAATAAGCAATAACTTTGTTTGGATCTCCACTTATGCCTGTGTCATCACAGCTGCCTAGGCCATTCTACTGAATGGGTACCTGGAAAAATGAAGAGCATTGGAGAATTTAGAAGCCATCTTTGGATGGATAGCAGACCTCCAGCCAAAACAATATCAGGTAACATCACTCTCAGATAGTGACCAGTGACTCAGAAGCCATGGCTTTTAGCTGGAAGAACTTTACATTTTCTCTGAGAAGAGAAAATTCTCTGATATAAGAATAATCAGGGAAACACATCTGTACAGTGACAGCCTTTGTTATATGGACTATGGCCTTCACATTAACAAAGGAAGACTAGATGCTTCCTTTTCTTCCTCCAAATGTGAACTGCATCCCTACATCCCTGATGAGTACTTCCTATATGTTCAGAATGGTAGAATTCCACTCAACAAGCATTTATAATACTGATTCTAACCTAAACTAAGCTTCTGTCCTAGAATACAAGGTACATAATAACTTGTCCAAGAGATATTTAGCACAGGTCCAATGACCTCAACTACTCTAATAGCATTTGATTAACTGTTGCATATTTTATGAACAAAACTTATGTGTGTGTGTGCATGTGTGTGTGTGTCCATGCACTTGCCTGTGTACTAAAAATGTGTGATTCTGTTATTTCTAGGCATGAGACTGAAGAATAAGCATTATATTCAAAAGAACCAATTAGGCTATGACTTCTAATAAAAATAACGGGTCTACTGCCATACCACCCTGAATGTGCCCAATGTCATCTAATAAGAATAATGAAAAAAATTAATCCGAAAATAAAATACACTAGAATATGCCACACTGTATTGCAGGGTCCTGTTTTTTTTTCATGGTGCTGGTGGATGCAATGTTTTCATCAGGTAGCAAGCTTCTCCTTTTCTTGCCACCACCCCTGTGAACTTCCTGCTGGAGACCCAGATAGCACTCATCACTCAAGGCTAAAAACATCTGGCCATACACCCTAAGCCTCAGCATGACTCAGCATGACTCAGCACTGTTGTGCTCAGACCAGATGCTAGCTCTGGAGGGGGGAACTGGGGGACTGGGGAGACTGACTCAGAGCCCAGCCAACCTTCTCTATGCTTGAACTATGAGAATGCAACAATTGAGACCTAGAGACCTAGAGACAATATGAAGGAATGGAAAACTGAAGTTGATTTAAATCACAGAAGAGGACTGGGGGACATGGATGATTATGAGTTTGGAGAAAGCCTAATAGTCATTCAGGACGTGTTTGTGGAACATCTTTAGTGTGCTTAAGGACTAAGTGAGAGTAACACATGTCATTTGTCTGCCAGAAGTTCTAGTCAAAGCTAAAAAAATAATAATACAAGATTATAATATTGTTCATAATTTAAAAAGATTATAAGGTTGAAAATACATGTCTTTCTCAGTGCAGATGTCATTTAAAAACTAAGGTATGAATAAAGCATAAAGAACATAAACCGTGTTTTGCTTTTCTCTCTCTCTCTCTCTCTCTCTCTCTCTCTCTCTCTCTCTCTCTCTCTCTCTCTATTCTGGGTAAAGTATAGGGAACTAGTTAAGATTCACTGACTTGGTGTGATGTATTGCATTCAGAAGCCTTGCTGAAAAGGAACAGATAAAGCAACTTCCTCATTTGGCATGAGCAGCTCTCCCTTTCTCTTCTATACCAGACTTTTCATAAACCTACTCAGATAAACAGGTCAAATAAGAGAACAAGATGCCAGTGAGGGTCTTCAACAAATACAAGCCTATTTCTGATTAAACTAAGATATTAGTGTTTTGCATGAATATAGAGTAGAGGACTTCACACCTTTATTCCCAAACCTTGAGAGATAGAGGCAAGCAGATCTCTATGAGAACTAGCCCAAAGCTGTGCCATAACATGTTCTAGGCTAAGCCAGTTTGGCTATATAGTGAAAGCCTGACTCAGAAGGAAGGGAGGGAGAGAGGGAGGAAGGAGGGAGGGAGGGAGGAAGAAAAGGAGAAAGGGAAAAGGAAAGAGGTAGGGACTGGTTATCCTACAAATATCACCTTCTTCCCATATTAATTTGAGCAAGTTAATTGGCTTCAAGTTGTAAAACAGACTGGTAATATAGCTTAGAATAAAAGGACTGTAAGTATTAAACTTCTTTAGAGTTCTAGCAACACAGTATATGCTTAGTATTCATTATTATAACAACATCATCTCAAGTTATATGTAACTATTAAGTTCATGTGTTACTTTGAGACAATGACTGGAAATATATTTAAGGTATTTCTCTTTTAATTTACAAAATTAAATCCATTTTATGTAATAGACATATATGCCTCCTACCATATCTTTTTAGAGGAAATACAGATTCACATGTAAGATTCAAATGTGTTGAATTCTAGAAATTTATTCTGTCTATTGTATTCTTAAGCAAGATTCACAGGCCAGGGGAAAAGTTAGGATCTCAGTGACTTTAAAATTACCCTTGAACCCAAGTTGACTTCTAGGACCTTCTACTTGTGTGACATTGAGGGATCTACTTCTTCCCACAGGTCTTCAGCGCCCTCCTCTACAAAATGGAAAGTGAGTACTCGGGTTTGAAAGCTGAGTGTCTCTCACAGGCTGTGTTTGAACAGTTTCTCTACAGCCAGTGTTACTATTTGGGCTATTACTTCAATTTCAAACCCAAGCAAATACATTTTATTTTAAAATACTACTTAGGTCTCCAAAATAATTTTATAGGAGATATTTGATTCTAAGCCATCATGCTGAAACTTCTGGTCAATCTTCTCTCTCTAGACACTTCTATTCACCATTTTCTTAACTTTGTACCTATGCAAATTATCTTCTCCTTTGCCTGACTTTGACTACTAGGCATTTTCTCCAGAAAATATGAAGCCTGCAAGTTCAGCCTTGAGGGGTAGTGACAGATGACTTTTGAACTGAGAGCACAGGCCTGACAAAAATAAAATTGTACAAGCAAGAAGGATCAAGGTGATGATGGAGGAATCCCCAGAGATAGCTTACCTGAGCTCATAGGGGCTCATGGACTCTGGACCAACAGCTAGGGAGCCTGTATGGAGACAACATAGGCACTCTGCATATGTGCAGTTCTGTAGCTTGGTTTGCTTGTCAAACTCACAGCAGTGGGATCAGGATCTGTCTCTGGTGTTGAACTGGTTTATGGGAACCCATTCTGGGTTGCCTCCTCCAGCCTGATACAGAGAAGAAGCTTGTCCCTGGCTCAACTTGGGGTGCTATGCTTTACTGTTGATGTCTATTGAGGCCTGACATCTTCTGAATAGAGACAGAAAAGTAGATGGGGGGTAGATGGGAGATGGCTAGTGGGGAGGGGGACAGAAGGAGAGAAGGGAGGGGAAAGTGTGGTCAGTATGTAAAATAAATGAAAAAAATAATTAAAAAATAAAATTAAACACAGTGACAACAACAAAAAAAAATAGATCAAAACTTCTATAGGCCTGGTATTAAGTTATTCTACAATCAATGAAGATGAAAATAACAATATAAAACACAAAATGATTCTGAAGTTGTTAGAATATGGAGTGTTTATACTGGTAACACATTGTACACTTGTTACTATTGTTACACCTTGTAAGTAGAGGGTCTGGTAAAATTTTGTAGCAAGGTGAATATTTCTATTGTAGGAACACAGGATGCTGCCTTTCTTGGTCCAATGTCTTTGGTCCTGACCAGAGATAAAATATTACACAGGCATTCACTAGGTGGGTAAATTTATATGCTTTGGGGATAATGAGACTCTGAGTTAATGTCACAGAATGCAAGTTTGTGATTAGGACAGAAGATTAATAGTGAGACGTAACACATGCTCAGTCTCCTAAAAAAATCTGTCAGGTGGACAAGCACAAATCTGAGCATCTATGGCTGCTAGTTTTCTCAAGAACGTAGTTACAATAAATCATTTGTAAAAATTTCTGTGATTCAAAAGACTATTTGTTTTTATTATAGACATTTTCATTATGTATCTTTTTCCTCAAACTTTCCTATGAGATACTGACATGGCTAAAAAAAAGAAAGTATGATGAACATGCATGTCCTAAACACTTATTTTTATACATTTAATTATTGAGATAATATTTTGATTGATTTTTGAGAATTTCCTACAGTGTGTTTTGATCCCAATCACGCATATATCCCTTCCAAGATCTATCTCCTTCCTCCTCATTCCTTCTAAATTTAATGTCCTGTTATTTAATTTAATCTTTTAACTCCCTGTGTCCAATTCATACTATCTGTAGGTATGAGACCATCCTCTGGAAGGTAGTTGAACTATTCAGGATCCATATCCTTGAAGAGAATAGAATTTTCCTTCCCCAGAAGCCACCAACTACCAATAGTTCTCTGTTAAAGATGTGAACCTCTTCTCACTCCAATCTAGATGGATGACCGGCTTGATCTTTCTTATAAATGTAATTTTACTTCTTAAATATGAAGGCAATTATGCATGGTAATAAGATGTATTTGCTTTCTTCTTTTTACATTGAGAATTACATCTTTCCTTAATATTTGATACTTTCAGATATACAACATTCTCAACATTATTCAATTGATTATTTTGATTTCACAAACATCATGCTGAGAATGCTACTTCACATAAATACATAGTACAAAATGCCAATGTATTTTTATGGCCACCTGATCTTAAGTCTTCATGAAGTAAATTTCAGAAGAGGTGATCAGGGAGAAGGAGTTCATGTTTCTATTTTATTGAGCTCACAGTAAACAATTTCCTTTGTGATTTGTTTTAACAGGAGAATTCTTCAGCAGTAACAGAAATGCCCTTGTAGTGTCACTATGGGGAGTTCTGTAAGCTTGAGCCAATGACATCATCTCTTTGGTTCTCAATACCACACACTTGGCAATAAGTAATATATTGTACCTAGCTTAGTTCAGTACACTTGGATTATAATCACTAGTTTTGCTTTCCAGAAATTTACTCAGAGATTATGTTTGTGTTCTTTCATCATCAGTGAAAAAGACAACAATCCATTTCTGAATGCTATTATAAGCATAAGTTAATTAATAAAAATGATATAAATTAGATTCTAGCAACTTAGTACTCAAAAGATGCAACTCATTGCTGTATTTAATTACACATGCATCAGAGAATTTAAGTATCATAAAATTAAAATGGCAACTGATGTATACAAAGATTTCAATTGTGTACTGTTCTTTTAATTTTCCTCTTCTCTAAATACATCGTATCTTTAAGTATCTCCAATTAGGTTTCCAACTCTTCATCATACTATGTTCTTCTCATTTCCTGTTCATGTTCCTAAAACACTATTATGCTTAAGAAATTTATGTTTTTTATTGATGAGATCTTCATTGGTTAAGGCCATGTCCTCGGAATGCAAAATGGCTGCCAGTTGTCTTCAACTTGGTCTCTCTGGAGTTAGGAAAAGTACCCAATTAGATGGTCCTAATATGACAGAATATGGGTTGTGAAATATAATATTCAAGTCATTACCAACTAATCATAAAGTTTTCAGGCTGCATTAAAATTCTTAGGGTCATCCTATTATTCTCTAGTGTATCTGCTGCTTTGGGCCTACTGGTTATGAAAAAGGCCAAAGTCTGAGTTGAACTGTTGGTCAAAGTATATTTCACTTCATCATCAAGTAACTTCTCAGGATATGTACAACTGTGACCCTGATTTTTATAAATGATGATCCGAAAATCAGCAATCAGAAATTTTTTTTTCATATAGATGAGCAAATGAGAGTGTAGTGTGGTAGGACATAAAAATGTCATATACTTTTCCTCCCCACCCTTTCTTTTGATGCTGTCATGTTCAGCCCTATCTTTCCTGAGAGTCACGGACTACACCCAGAGCTAAAAACAAGAACTGGTCATTTATCAGAGCCAGCAGGTATGTGACTCTTCTTGATAACTAGCAGCTAGCTTTAACACTGCCAGTCTGGGACCTCTGATAGGCACATCTTCCAGAGCAGCTCTCAAATTCCCTAGGAGGCCCTTAGGTTTGCTGAGTCAAAGTTCTTAATAGCCAGTGCCCTAGACACCTGTGTTCCCAAATTTGAGTCATAGACCACCCTATTGTCTTCTCCTCCATGTATGAACAGGTTCCTCTGCTTCATCTAATCCCCTGAATCCTAATCAGGGCAACAAGAATATCTCAGCAGCATTTTTAATCTGACCTGAGTCTGGTATTGCTTCTAAAATTGTGACCTGATTCTTCTGAGCTCAATCTTGTGTTACAAAAATAAAAAATATTACTGGTATCTATTCACAGAGTAAGTTAAATACTTAATGTAGAATAAGTTTTGAACTATATACACACAAAAGTTTTCAATTAATCATACTTGATATTGTCATCTCTTATTCTCTCTTTTAACAAGATTCATTCATATTCTTTCTGTTTGTTTTAGTTTTGATTATATAATTGTTCTTATTATACTTTCTCTTTCTGTTTCCAGATATTAAAGTGAGATTTTTGGAGTGAGACATCTGTAGTCTTTCTAATGAAGTGTTTCTCACATGTACCATCTTAGATGGGGGAGATTCAAGGCCAAAAAAGGGCCCTAATGGTGGTACCTAAACTCACTACATCCAAGAAACTAAACTCATTACCTCCAAGAAACTAAAAACAAATCAAGACTGGCTCCCAGGTGCCAGAAGGATGTATATCATGGTCATTCTGACTACAAAGGATCATGGGAAAGAAGCTTCTGTATGGAGGGCAACGAGAGAAGCTGAGGAAAGGGGGTTCCCAGAAGTCCAGGCAGGGAAGAAACCAGTTTACAAGAAGGAACCGTGTTTAGTATGGGCTCTGGACTCTACTCCATGTTTTGTTAGGTCTCTAAGTTTAAGTGAAACTTCAAAAATCCCCAAATTCTTACCTAATAGAGCTCTGACTCTGGGGAAAGAATTATAGTCTCCACTTAATTCAGAACTATTTTTGCTGTTTATTCATTAAATTCCAAAGTATCCATGTAGTAATCTTATTTATCTCATCTAAAAACAAGTAAAGAGCCTTTTTCTGTGCCTTGTTCTATATCTCTCGTTAGATATATGATCACGTTTAGGATTAAATGCCATGGCATGGGGATTTTGCTAGCTATATGAATATGAGTCTTCATCAAGGCTAGCCCTTCTGGAACTTTTCACACATGGATAAAAATTTACTATCATGGGATAAAGGGAAGCTCATGAGTTTTTAACTGAACCTCTGATTTTGTCGGAAAGTATGTAAATGTGTGTGTGTGTGTGTGTGTGTGTGTGTGTGTGTGTGTGTGTGTAATAATATACATGTGGAAGTATTTTAAACCTAGGTCACACATTCAATTGGAGCATAACCCTTTTGTTTTGGAACATGTATACATTAAATACAGAGATGTGCTTTACTCAAGTGCTAAACATAACAGGAAACCATAGTCTTTAGATTCATGAAGATAGTTCACTAAACATGGCCAACTATAACCAGCAATAATCAGTATACCATCTTCATTTTAGCTACTCTTTCTGACTTTGAGTAAATGGTAAGGAATTCCCTGGATCCAGAGACACAGGCTGTCACTAACTACCTAGCATGAGTGCTGAGAACTAAAATGCTTCAGCACCATAATATAATTTTATATTAACTTGGAAAATACAATATAGAATCAAAGACATGTTATGTCAGGCCCAGTATGGTGGTTCAGTGGATAAAAACATTTGTCATACAAGACTGATAAACTCAATTCAATATCCAGATCTCCTGAGAAAAGCTGGATTCTGTAGTGCTTGTCTATAATCTCAACCACTTCATGATAGGATAAAAGGCAGAGATAAAAGAATTGTCCTCCAAATTCTGGACCAAATAGCCTGGAATACACAGACCAGCAGGAACAAGAGACAACATAAAAAGAGAGAACAGACTTCAAAAATTTTACGCTGATCTCCACAAATGAGAGGGGGTAGTTAGCACACAATTCCACCACTAGTCAAGATGCTGTTAGCAATTGTTAGCAATTGGAAAATGAATGGTGGGTTCCCTCCAAGAGTGTAACTCCTGATTAGTCAACCATGCTCCAGTGGAAGACCCCATATTCAAGAATATTTGGGTCAGAACAAATTGGTCTTGAGTTTGTTCTTATTTGTTTGGGAGGGTTTTTTGATGAAGTAAAGTTGAGTGAATATGAAGAGTTATGGATCTGAGAAGTGTTAGAAAGGAGAATATGATCAAAACATAGTATATGAAACTTTCAAAAAGCTAACAAAACACTGTAAAAGAAACTCTTCAAACTGAACAATAAAATGAGAAATAAAACAACTGAAGAAACATTCATATATAACAGATAAAGGAACTGAACTGCACAGTTAACAAGGGGTACTGAGTCTCCAGCACCTCAGATACTCTGATGGCAGTCTTACCTAGAGTGTTCTGGGTAAACCTTCTGGCAAACAAATTTTAGATCTATAAAATGACCTATTGGAAATGAATACTTGTGTGCAGGGAGGTTCTTTCCTTGAAGTACATGAGAATAGAAAGGAGAGGGGCATCTTCTTTCCTTGACGATGTGAAGCGCACACATCTAATGTTCAGTAGGACTGGCTGAAGAGGAAAGTTTCACTAAATTAGAAAACTTTGGGCAAGCTGCCAACAAAGACTCTCAAATTCAGTAACCGTGCTGGTATAGGACCTGAAAGCGTTCATACATTTAATTGATGTAATATATAAAAGAAAAAGTTTCATTAAGAATAATCTACTACTGCCCATTATTTTCAGAAGAACCTAAAGGTCAGGAAGGTCTAGACTTTCACAATATTACTAAATTTAAAAATGAAAATTCTGACTTAGGACTCAAAGCTCTTGCCCTGCTGCCCTCTGTATTTACATAAAGTTCCTGCCTCTTAAACTGCTCCTTAGGAAAGAAAGATCAGATAAAACTAAACACACATACAAAAAAAAAATTTCAAAGTAGTTTCCATGGCACAGACTGGGCTCAACAGACATCTA
This sequence comes from Sigmodon hispidus, assembly GCA_004025045.1. Taxonomy (NCBI): domain Eukaryota; kingdom Metazoa; phylum Chordata; class Mammalia; order Rodentia; family Cricetidae; genus Sigmodon; species Sigmodon hispidus. Next base: position 9,643 of record PVIH01014241.1, on the reverse strand, counting down.
ATTATTTTTTTAAAAATAAATATACAACTTACCTATACACATAAGCAAATCCTTAATCAGTAGTTAGAAGGGCAAGGCTCTGGAACCCGGCCTCCTGGTCCTGTAGATAATGTTATCAGAAGCTTAGCAGAATCTCACTCCCATTGCTATGGGTGAGAGATGTCTCATCCTGACATGACTGCTGGATGCAGCAGAGGAAAAAAGTTGATGATCTGTAAATTCAGCATACATCCTTTCACCTACATGAAAAACTAACACTGAAAGTTCTATATACATGTTGTATCCCTCCTCTTAAGTAACAATGTTCATTGTAATGAATGCAGTTTTGTCCCAAACCTCATATTCTTCAAACGCCAGCAATAGAAAATACCTATCCTCTCTCTGCTTGTCATTAAATAATGGCCAAGGAAACAGTTGAGGGTTTTTTCCTTCATTTTACTCTGTCCTTTCTACCTTAATGGCTCAGTAGAAAAAGTATGCAATGTTTTATTTTTCCCTAAACTTGAAAACAGACTTAATTTCACAACAGCTTATGTCAGCTCATAACATCTAATTGTTATGGTTCTCAGAAATTATACTCCAGTGAGTAAACCAAAAAAAAAACATAGTATAAATTAATACAATAGCAATAACAGCTTTGAGTCTATATTTACTATCAAATGTCAAATAGGACTCAAGAGGTGGATGGCTCAATGGTTAAGAGCACCTACTGGTCTGGCAGATGTCCTGAGTTTGGTTCAAAGTATCAATATGATGGTTCACAACTGTCTATAAGTCTAGTTCTAGGATATCTAGTGCCCTCTTCTGACCTCCATGGGCACCAGGCACACCCATGGTGTTCACATACATATGCAAGCAAAACACTACACATAAAATAAAACTAAAAAATATTATAAATTAATCCAATGCTAGTAAACAATAATGAGATAATGTATATGCAATTATTTGGATGCCACACGGTATAAAAATCAAGGAAATACATTGAAATATTTTATTCTATTTTTTATCTTAATTATTTTTTGAGCATTTCAAATGTTAGTGTTGATTTTACATTACATCATTTTTCCTCTCTTTCTCCCCTCTCTCTAATTATTGAAAACCTCATACTCCTCAAACTAATTATAATTTAACATAAAATGTGTAATTGTGTATAGGATATGTAAATATAAGTTTACAAATACATATCACTGAAATCATTTAGTGTTGCTGGTATGTGTCTAAGGCTGCCCATTTTAGAGTGGCTAACCAATCAGGTAACACATCCAATTCTCTCTCTCTTAGAAACCATTAGTTTCCAGTAGCTCTCCTTCAAGAGGTGAGTAATTTTAGTGACTAATTCCTGGTACTACCTGGGTGATTTAGAGAGTAGACCACATATCATTTATATGTACCAAATCTGCCTGGTAAAGATATTGGATGTATATTAAAACTTAATTTTTATAGCCTCAAAAGTAAAGAAATTCTCTCTTTTCCTATCAAGAACAAACACTTGGTTATTCCAACTGTTGGGAATGGGAACGCGTAGCTGATAAAGGGCTTATAAATGCTATTTATCTGTGAGAAGGTAGGAGTCCTGGGAAGAACAGGCATTCTCAATGCAGTGCCTAGTAGAAAACTCTAAGCCAACATCACAATTACCTATATAAAAGGTACCACACATATCCTACGCATGATTGCAGAACTATCAAAGATGACCTTCAGGGTTAGAGAAACTAGAGAAGTTTTGATTTCTGCCTTTGAAGGCTGACACACTTCTCTTCCTTCCCTGTTGACCAAGCTGAAAGCTCTTGTTTACTCCCAATGTCTGTTGTGTTCAGACTGAGTTATAAGGATTAGATGGGCTAACCAATCTAATTCCAGGTGTAGGGAAAAGAAGAGATCATTGAGCCTATGTTCTATCAGCACTCTCATGAAATATTTTAATTCAGACATCTGTGAAACATGTGTCAGAAATTGTTTTCATGTATTTTGACTAATTTTAACATCATAACACAGAGCAAACAGGAACATTTTATAAGATCAACACTAAATGAACTCAGCTGATTTATTTGTAAATTCATATGTGACCAGATAGATAGATAACTACTAAATAAGAAATATGAGGTTATGAATTTGAAGAGGAATAGGGTGTGCAAGGAGCTGGAGGTAGGAAAAGGAAATGTGGAATGATGTAAATATACTACTCATATATAAAATTCTCAAAAATATATTAATTTTTTAAAAGAAGAGAGATAATTTTGAAGACCTACACTTATTATTTTTCTACTTCTGTCATCTATCTTCTATAATTTATAATTTATTCTTTTATAAACATGTAAGCAAATTTTACAGTATAATATAGCAAGTGTGTGTGCAACACAGTGTACAAGTGGAAGTTGTTGGAACTAAGGTGAACACAAATTTACTGCCCTCTGTGGTCCCTCTGCTATATTGCAATTTTCTTTTTAAAGTATTCTGGCTTCAATTTGTTCTTTTACAGATCCATTCAAGTATATAACACATTCCAATGAGTTATTCTCACTACCCATTCTGTCTTGTCTCACTCCTGTTCTCATTAGCATCACTCTTTTCACACATTGATGTCTTCCTGTTCAGTCTTGGGACCTGATGAGTTTACCCAGGACTGTCTGTGAGATCATGGTTTTGGAATTTATTAAAGCCTGGTGGTTTCAACAGTGAGGACACAACTGAAGGCAAGTCTCTTTCATCTGCTTAATATAACTGGTCATGAGTTCCTTCATGATAGACTGGAAGTCTGTCCTCACCTTATTTAAGTATTCCACAAAAATTCAAGAATAAGATTCTCAGAATTATGTCATATTAGAAGGGTATAATATTATTTAAAAATTAAAACACAGTTTGAGTTTAGGCCTTCAAGAGAAATATGGCATTAGACAACTTAATCATTGTCAGGAGTCTAGAATTATTGAACCCAAAATTAGAATAATAGTATATGTCTCATAGTGTTGAGCTATAGTATAGAGCAATTTAATGCAGATTAAAATTTTTCAATTTTTAGACTCAGTATTATTTGAATACTACTTACTCTGTCAGCTCATATACCTGATGAGTTTTAGGAGTATCACCTTACTCAATCCTCACTATTATTGAAAGTATTTATCCTTTTTGAAATGGAAAATAATAACTCAAAATATTTAAGGAGGTTTTTAAACTTTGGATAGTTTATATACAACTGGATGATCAGTTTACCTTCTAAAATAATACATAATATAGACTCATATAGCAACACTGTCTTCCCAGACACATTTGTGCCTTGAAGAAGCTAGTCTCAGCTACTTGACATTAATCATTATAGTATAGACTTTTGAGAGACAAGAAAGTAAGGGGAATTGTAGAGCAAGATAGAGGGATGAAAGAGAGATTGGATGAAAGAAGGGGAGGGAGGGATAACAGAAACTCCAGGTATTCATTTGTCTTTTACAAAACATCTATCTATCTATCTATCTATCTATCTATCTATCTATCTATCTATCTGTCTGTCTATCTATCTGTGTGTGTGTATTTTAAATCACTTTATTCACCCATCATCTTTCAATGAAATAAGAATGATTTTCCTTAAAGTCCACTAATGAGTGAGAACATCCCCTGCTTATCTTTCTGAGTTTGTGTTACCTCGCTCAAGAGCATATTCTCCAAATCCGTCCATTTGCCTGTGAATTTTAGGATATCATTTTTTCTTACTGCTGAGTAGTACTTCATTGTATAGATGTACCACAGTTTGTTAATCCATTCTTCAGTTGAGGGGCATATAGGTTGTTTCCAGGTTCTTGCTATTACAAATAATGCTGCTATGAACATAACTGAGCTAATGCCTTTGGTTGTGAATGTGCATCTTTAGAGTATATGCCCAATAGTGGTATTGCTGGATCCTGGGGGAGATTGATTCCCAGGTTTCTGAGAAATCACCATACTGCATTCCAGAGTGGCTGAACAAGCATACACTCCCACCAACAGTAGAGGAGTATTCCCCTTGGTCTGCAACCTCTCCAGCATAGGCTGTCATCTGTGTCTTTAATCTTAGCCATTTTGGCAGGTACAAGGTGGTATCTCAAAGTTGTTTTGATTTACATTTTTCTGATGGCTAAAGATGTTGAGCACTTTTTCAAGTACCTTTCAGCCATTTGTAATTCTTCTGCTGAGAATTCTCTTTTTAGTTCTGAACCTCATTTTTAATTGGGTTATTTAGGGCTTTGGGCTCTAGTTTCTTGAATTCTCTATATATTTTAGAGATCAGTCCTCTGTCACTTGTAGGGTTGGTGAAGATCTTTTCCCATTCTGAAGACTGTTGTTTTGTCTTATTGACTATGTCCTTGGCCTTACAGAAGCTACTCAGTTTCAGGAGGTCCCACTTATTGATTGTTGTTCTTAGTGTCTGTGCCACTAGAGTTATATTTAGGAAGTGGTCACCTGTGCCAATGCATTGGAGGGTATTTCCCACTTTCTTTTCTATCAAGTTCAGTGTGGCTGGGTTGATGTTTGATCCACTTGAATTTGACAAAACATCTCTTTCTAGTACACTAAATTAAAAGTAACTTTTCTCTTTCTATTTTTCTGAAATAAAGACTGCCTAACATGTAAAATCATTTGAAAGCCTCTGGCATTGGTAAAATGCAAGGTGCTGTTTTACTGACTTTTCATAAGAATCCTAAATGGAGAAGCATTGACATTCTTTTAGAAGACCTATGGAGACTAGAGAAGTTATACAGAACACATAGTGTCCTGTTCCCCAAAGTGGAAATAACCTCTTCTAGACAAGAGACTTTCACCACATCCCTCACTGTGGATCCACACACCTCGGTTTGTGGGTCCCTTAGCAATTCCCTGTAGTGGTCAAATCACCTTGTTCTTTTCCTCTAGATTTGTCCACACTGTAGTTAATAGAACACACTGCTAAAAGTGGGCTATGCTACAGTTAGTCATTTGTTTGATTGTTTTGATCACCACTGAACTCATTCTTCATTGGTAACCACTCAGACCACTCCATGTGAGGACCAATGACTATGGCATATCAAACTGTAATAGGATTCCTCATGCTTCCTGTACTAAAGTGAAAATATTATAGCACATCACAGAACTTTACAGATCTTTTTCTTTTTTCTTTTTTTTTTACATTTACTACTTAGTTATCATTTATTTTTTTAAACAGTAAATCAATATACTTGTGGTATATATAGCCTACAACACAGATACTTTTCTACCATACATGTGATTTTTCTCTTTTAACTTTTTTTAAATAAGTATAAGTCTTTATTTGTCAAATTTAAACTGTACTTGTCCCAGTTGGTATCAGAGCTCATAGGTCTTTACTTCCTTTTTATGAATAAAGTCATATTTTTATCTATGTATATCCTTGTTCAAGCTCCCTTCCCCCTCCCACCCCTTCCAGTCACATTCTCTTCTCCACATCTTTTTATCTCCTCCCCAGCAAGGGCAGGAGATCCCAAGCTCCTGATATGACAGATCTTTTTCAAATAAGAAAAAGCAATCATCTACATGGTGCTCCCAAAATAGTTATTTACAATGTTCCTCAAATTATGATGTGAAACTTTAGCAAAAGATTATAGAAATTATTAATCTAAGTCCAAGCTCTGACTAAGAGGACCATGATCAGACAGAGACAGGAGAAACAAGATAGATGATGAGGTCAAGATTGGAGACGCCATTTGATCAAGAATATGACAAGAAGGACCAGCAGGAAACAGTAACAAATGTCAGTCATGCACCAGAAGTGACTCTGCTAATAAGGACAACTATCCACATGGCAGATCAATGATTCTGTTACCAGAATAGAGATTCTGTAAAGGAAGGAAGTATACATGTACACAAGCTCAAATGCTGTAAACTGTGAAGCATCTATGGGAAGCATGGTAACAGGAAATCTTGATAGCACTAAACTGATGGAGACAACAACAATAAAGATATATGTAAACATGACTCACTTTACTAACTTAGGCTGTTTCTCCTGCGATTTAGATGTATGCTCTCATCAAAGTCTGAGGCTGGAGATCTCATGGAGAGAAAAAACAAAGGAAATCTCTGACATTCCATTCTTTGATTTAGTCATCTGGTGTGTGGAAAAAGAGAGTGGGTATGGGGACAAAGGAAGGTACTGAATCTTGGCCAGGAGCACGTTATTTTAATATCTACTTAGTCAAATTTAGGCACATGATCTAATGACTGTAGAGGAGTAAAAATATTACTTCCATAATCATAGTCACAGAGATCCCAATCCAGACTCCAAATTCCTAAAATAAATCAAAAATATTTATGTCATTCACAAGTCGGGTGAATCATATCTTTATAGTTTTAAGCAGTAAAAGTCAGTCTAAAAGTGGCAAAAATATTAAATTTTATCCTATTTTCCAGAAATTAGACTACTTTGCCTTATATAGCATCAATACCTTTGGCTTAGAGAAACATTTTGTCAAAAAATGAAATACAGAGTTGTATAGCCCAGTAACAATGGATACATCTGCAAAACAATTCCCACACCTAAAGCTCAGGTAACAGTGTGGGAGAAGGGATGGAAAGTCTGTAGGAGCCTAAGATATGTGGAGTTTGCTGTGGAAATATCCCTCCTAGTGATGTCAGAAGCTACATCCATGTAGTCTCACCAACATGACTGCTTAAACATTAGATAAAGAGACAAAACCAATATAAACTCCAAAGTGGACTGGGAAGAGCTCATGAGCCCTTTATACAAAGAACTATAAGCAACTAAGGAAAACGCATCCATTTTTGATGTAGAGCTCAGCATAAATGCAGAGTCCTACTTAAAGTGTAACTGGATATTCTACTATTTTTTCTGATCAGCAATAGAGAGAAGCTTGTCCAACATACTGATTCCTATGGATAAATCCACATCGCTGCACATTGTATGCTTTTTAATAAAATACTTAGCCCACTTAAGTCACATGTGTTTTCCGGTCTCTTCATAATAATGCAAAGAAACTTGCAAGTTCTCATGGAAATCAAAACCTATGAAGTTCTTAGTGTGAAGGTTGGCAAGAATAATACGTAAAAATAATACAATTGACTTCAGTCTACTCTTATATCCTAAATTAATATGAGGCTGTAAATTCTGCTTTGTTTTAACTTTGCTGTCACTATGGAGTTTAAGGCTAATGCGTCATGTTAGCATCCTACTTTAACTTATTTTTCACATATTATTCTTCGCTCCTCATCTTTCAACAATGTGTCTGAATGCAGCTGTTTAGCAAAGATAGCATTTGATGCTAATGCAGAAAGGCCTGGACTGATTATCAGAGAAGCCAAGGGCAATGAATACAGCATGAGAATCTGTCAGAAGCCTGATAAAAAGAGGTCCTTTGGGAGGGTATCTCACAAGATATAGTCTGAAGAAAGGAGAATGAAAATGTAATTTTATCAAGACTTAAGTGTTTCAATGAAGCAAATAGGTAAGAAAATAAAGAAAGATTCAGATATATAATGAGACTATTGAGCTATTCTGACTAAGAAAAAATGTTTCAGGAAAGGCTATAGGAAAGTGAGAGTTGACACTAATTGAAAATAATTGGGAAATGGGAAATAATTGACACATTCATATGTGAAATGCCTAATTAAAGAATAATAAACTATTGACAAATCCAGGAACTGTACTGAATCCCAAATGCACTATATGAGGTGGAAGAAAATAATCTCAAAGAATTACAATCTATCTAGTTTTGTGGTGTCACAAAGCTGAAAATACAAGGAATAGAAGTAACTTCTGTTACAGAGCTCACTACTGGGTGTGTCATGGAACTACAAACTACAAAATGAGAGAATAGAATACTCTGCCTTCCTGGAAAGTGAAAATGCCACTTTGAGATCAGAACTAACTAAAGAACCCCTACTTGAGGAATTTGACATCTGGGTGATGAGTGTCATAAGGATGAGGACTGAGATGCTTGTCTGAAAGATGTTCCTATTGAAAAGGACACTGTTTGGATCTCAATTGTGCAATAAATAGCTTTACATGTGATTATATCTATGAGAGGGCATCCGATTATTTAAAATGATTTTCAAAATGATAAATTACTTTTTAAATCATTGACTATAATTTTCACTTAAAATTGAAATGCATAAAGGCAGATGTGCAAAAACTAATTTTCTGTACTCAACCTGTTTCTTCATTGGTTTTGACAACTAATCTGTAAGAATCAGAGGAGCAAGGAGCTTGCTATTAGATTGAGTCTCCTAGAAATCTCAGAAGCTATGCCCAGAAAGTCTCACCAACATGATTGCCTCAACATGAGCTGCACAAGAAAAGCAATGATTAATATATTATTATTGATGGAGAAAAACCCATAATGCCTCAACCGTACACAAAAAACTACAGACAACTAAGGAATGATGAGAACAGGAAAACTAACCTTCGCCAAAGATCACACCAACTGAATAACAAATATCAATTGGTCAGCCCTGAAAACATACATGCAAGTTATATAATACAAACTTGGAAGATTGTATTTAGGAATGTATATGTACATGTATACATGTAACAGCAATTAATTAAAAAATAGGTCACATATTCGAAAGAGAGAAAGTGAGGCTATACAGGAAGGTTACACGGTAGAAAGACAAGATGGAAATGATTTAATTATAGTATAATCTCAAAATAATAGAAATATTTTTTCAAAAATGGGCTGACTGAAAATTGGAAAATTACTGCCATCAATTTAGAAACCATCAGGTTCTGATACACAGTTTCACAGTTATGCAGATGGCCCTGGTTATATCTGTTATATTCAAACAAAAGAAAAACCATAAATATGAGAAGGGTGATTGCTGGAAGGGGACATTTATATGGGAGAGACACAAAAGAGAGAGTAATAGTTGGAATGCATTGCATACATGTATGAAAATGTCCGGCACAAATTCAATTTAACAACTATCAAAAAACAAAGAAACCTATTCAGTAGAGGAAAACAAAATATCAATAGACTGTCAAAGCATATCACCTCCCTTATTGTCATGTAAACAAATGTGTACCTCCACCAAGCTGTTTATGTCCATTCAACTTTGCACTTCTAAACAAATAATTTTACTTCCTTTGGCTATGGAACATGCACTATTTAATCTGGTATATTTATAACCTCTTATACTTTTTTCTAAGAGGAAAGAGGAGGAGGAAGAAGGAGAAAAAGTGAGAGAGGTGACAGACTCTGTTGCTTGATTTAGCTTTTCTTTTTGTGTAACAATGAAAATTTCATTCTGTATCAGCGTAATATTATTTAAAACAAAATTTCTTTCCCATAAAGGCCCAGAAATCACAGAGAACTCCATATTCTGTAATAAAAATTCAAATCCTACTGTGTCCAGTCAGCAGACGAACGATGCTCCTCTGAATTTGCTTGGTCTTGATGCTATAAATGATGGGGTTCATAAACGGAGGGAAGAGAAAGTAGACATAGCTCATGGTTATATGCACCACATGTGGGGCATGCTTTCCAAACCTGTGAATGAAGGTCAGACCAATCACAGTGATGTAAAAGACCAGAACACAACTAATGTGAGAAACACAGGTATTGAGAGCCTTTGCTCTCTCCTCTCCAGAGGCAATGCCCATAACTGTCTTCAGAATGAGGACATAAGAAAAGACAATGATCAGAGCATCAAG
>PVIH01014240.1:21839-54798 GCA_004025045.1 Sigmodon hispidus | reverse complement strand
ATTCTTCTCCTTCTTCTATTCCTATTATTCTCAAATTAGGTCTTTTCATGGTGTCCCAGATTTCCTGAACATTTTGAGTTATGGCTTTTTTAGTTTTACTATTTTCTTTGACTGATATATCTATTTGAGCTACTGAGTCTTTCACTTCAGAGATTCTATCTTCCATCTCTTGAACTCTGTTTGTTATGCTTGTATCTGTAGTTCCAGCTTTTTTCTTCAGGTTTTCTATTTCCATTTTTGCCTCATTTTGCGCCTTTTTTATTGCTTCTATTTCAGCTTTTATTTCAGCCTTTAGGTCCTGGCATGTTTCTTTTATAGATTTGTTCATCTCTTCCAATTTTTTGTTTGTATTTTCTTCTATTTCTTTAAGGTTTTTTTTCATATCTTCCTTGAGAGCTTCGATGATCATCAAAAAGGAATTTTTGGTGTTGCTTCCTTCTGTTTCCTCTTCATTGCTCAGTTCAGGTCTTGTATTTGTAAGATCACCACTCTCTTCGACAGATTTTTTTTTTTTTAGATGACTTTCTTTTTTTAATTTTCTTTGTTTTTGATTTTTTTATTGGTTTTTGAAAATCAATATCAAACTTTATATAAAAAAGCAAAACATTCAGAATAGATAAAAAACCCATACAGTAATTAAACTTCTCTTTTCTCTAAAATACATGAAACATAAAAAATAAAATCTCAAGCTTCTCAAGGCTAGAATCACCTACACATAAAGAAAGTACAGTAGGTCACAGCTAATGCCCATTCATGCCCTATGGCTACCACAAATTTCTGCTAAGCAACCCTTCTACAGTCAAACCAGATGTTTTGTTTTGTGTGTGTGTGTGTGTGTGTGTGTGTGTGTGTGTGTGTGTGTGTGTGTGAGAGAGAGAGAGAGAGAGAGAGAGAGAGAGAGAGAGAGAAAGAGAATCACTTTAGTCACCCATCATCTTTCAATGAAATAAGAATGTGTTTGTTTAAAGTCCATTAATGAGTGAGTACATCCCCTGCTTATCTTTCTGGGTTTGTAATACCTTGCTCAGAAGGATATTCTCCAAATCCATCCATTTGCCTGCAAATTTTAGGATATCATTTTTTCTTATTGTTGAGTAGTACTCCATTATGTAGATGTACCACAGTTTGTCAATCCATTCTTCAGTTGAGGGGTATCTAGGTTGTTTCCAGGTTCTTGCTATTATGAATAATGCTGCTATGAACATAGTTGAGCTAATGCTTTTGACATGTGTATGTGTGTCTTTAGGGTATATGCCCAATAGTGATATTGCTAGATCTTTGGGGAGAGTGATTCCCAGTTTTCTGAGAATCTTCCATAATGCATCCCAGAGTGGCTGAACAAGCTGACACTCCCACCAATAATGGAGGAGTGTTCCCCTTGCTCTGCATCCTCTCCAGCATAGGCTGTCATCTGTGTTTTTAATCTTAGCCATTCTGACAGGTGTAAGGTGGTATCTCAAAGATGTTTTGATTTGCATTTCTCTGATGGCTAAAGATGTTGAACATTTTTTCAAGTGTTACAGCCATTTGTAATTTTTCTGCTGAGAATTCCCTTTTTAGTTCTGAACTCCATGTTTTGATTGGGTTAGTCAGGGTTTTGGGCTCTAGTTTCTTGAGTTCTCTTTATATTTTAGGATCAGTCCTCTGTCACTTGTGGGGATGATGAAAAGTTTTTCCCATTCTGTATGTTGTCGTTTTGTCTTATGGACTGTATCCTTGGCTTTACAGAAACATCTCAGTTTCAGGAGGTCCCATTGATTATTGATTGTTGTTCTTAGTGTTTGTGCTACTGGTGTTATATTTAGAAAGTGGTCCCCTGTGCCAATTTGTTGGAGTATGCTTCCCACTTTCTTTTCTTTCTTTCTTTTTTTTTTGAAATTGTTTTATTTATTTATGTATGTACAAATAATAGGCAACATTCTGTCCATAAATTCTATTTTCCAAAAACAGGAGTTTTTGTTTAGTTCTCTTTTTTTGGGGGGGTGTTTTGTTTCTGTTTTTTTTTCTTTAAAGAAAATAAAAAATGCTGGGTGTGATGGGGCATCTTTAATTCTTTAATCCCAGCATTCAAGAGACAGAGGCAGGTGAATCTCTGTTAGTTCAAGGCAGCCTGATCTATACAGTGAGTTCCAGGACAGCCAGAGCTATATAATAGAGAGATCTCAAGAAAACAAAAACAAAAACAAAAACAAACCCAAAAAAACCATATAATAAATTTTAAAAGGGACCAAGATTGTCCTGCTTCTAGGCCATTGCTGGAGAACCGTTAGTTCCTTGTGTGACCTCTACCTCAATAACCCTAATAAACTGACTATCCCAGTACAAGAAAAGTATTACATCATTACAAATGTCTCACTAGCAAGACAGTCAGCATAAAGATGCTGCCTGGTGCCATTAAGCAATGACTCAACCATGTTATGCCCAGAGTTCACACCTTTATCTGCATACAAACTTTCTTATGTAAGCATAACACAGAGAAGCAGAACACTGAGTTGAGATCTAACACCCATGATGGATGCTTTTACAGGCTGTAATGTAAAAGTGAATCACCTTTGTCCGAGGGACTTTTGTAACCAATCAATAACTAGAGGCTGACAGTCTCCACTGGTTCCCAGTGGCACAGGGCTGGCTGCAGGTGGCACCATTAGGAAGCATCTTCCATATTCACATCCTTCTGTAACTGCTGTACCATTTTTTCTTCCAGCTGCTTTCCTTTGCCTGCAAGAGGAGCCCGGATAAGATGGATGTTCTGCTTGACTTCTTTGATGTCCTGAACCTTCTGTAGCTCTTTGTTTTTCTTCAACCTGTTCATTATAAACTTCGCCTGGCGTTTGTGTTTGATCTCCTCAGCTCTCTTCATTGCATCAATAGTTTTACTCCACAGCTCTCCCTGGTATTTCACAGGTTAATTTCTACGTTTTTCAAATTCAAATGAGTTGTCCACTGTGAGCTCCTTGCCAGCTGCCTTCCGGAAGGCCTTCGTCCACCTGACCTTGCGTGGGTTCCGCTTCTTCTTGAAGTTTTTATGACACTTGGATTTGCAGAATCGAAACACCTTGCAATCGTTGCGGACGAACATCATGCCGTGGCCAGGGTAGATCGGCCCGGAACAGAAATAACATTTCTCGATCCTCCCCCACTTTCTTTTCTTGTGTATTGATTCATCCCTGAGTTTGAGATTATTTTCTGCTATCTACTTCTGTTGGATATGTTTGTTTCTTTTCTTTTTTTTTTTTTTTTTTTTTTTTTTTTTTTTTTTTTTTTTTTTTTTTTTTTTTTTTTTTTTTTTTTTTTTTTTCTAGAGCTTTTTAGGTGTGCTGTTAAGTTGCTAGCATTAGATCTCTCTAATTTGTTTATGCAGATACTTAGTGCCATGAACTTTCCTCTTAGCTCTGCTTTCATTGTGTCTTAGAAATTTGGGTATGTTGTGCATTCATTTCCATTAAATTCTGGAAAATCTTTGATTTCTGACTTTATTTCTTCTTTGACCCAGTGGTCATTCAATAGAGTTGTTCAGTTTCCATGAGTTTTAAGGCTTTCTCTTGTTTTTGAAATCTAGCTTTAATCTGTGGCTGTCTGATATGATATAGGGGGATATCTACATTTTCTTGTATCTGTTGAAACTTGCATTGTGACTGAGTATGTAGTCAATTAGTTCCATTACTTCTCTGTTTAGTTTTTTCTGGATGACCTGTTCATTGGTGAGACTGAGCTGTTGAAGTCTTCTACTATTAATATGTGAGGTTCAATGTATTATTTAAGTTTTATCAATGTTTCTTTTTTTTAAAAAAAAAAATGGGTGTCCTTGTGTTTGGGGCACAGATGTTAAGAATTGAAAGGTCCTATTGGTGATTTTTTTCTTTGATGAGCATGAAATGTACTTTTCTGTTTCTTTTGATTAATTTTGGTTTGATGTATATTTTGTTAGATATTATGATAGCCCCACCAGCTTCCTTATTAGATCTATTTGCTTGGAAAATCTTCCCAACCCTTATTTCTGATGTAATGTCTGTCTTTGATGTTGAGATGTTCTCTTGTATGCACAAAAAAGGTGAATCCTGTTTTCATATGCAATCTGCTAGCCTGTGTATTTTTATTGGGGAATTGAATTCATTGATTGAGATATAATAATGACCAATAATTGTTAATTCCAGTTTTTGGTTGTTGTTAGTTGTGTGTGTGTATATGTGTGTGTCTCTTCTTTGAGTTTTGTTGGTGTGATATTATTTATTGCCTGTATTTTCATGGGTGTAGTTAACTTCCTTGGGTTGGAGTTTTTCTTCTAGTATTTTCTGTAGGGCTGGATTTGTAGATAGATATTGTTTAAATTTGACTTTGTCATGAAATGTCTTGTTTTCTCTGTTAATGGTGATTGAGAGTTCTACTGGGTATAGTAGTCTGGGCTGGTATCTGTGGTCTCTTAGAGTCTTCAAGACCCCTTCCTTATCCAGGCCCTTCTGGCTTTTAGAGTCTCCATTGAAAAGCTGATGTAGTTCTAATAGATCTACTGTTATATGTTACTTAGCCTTTTTCCCTTGCAGCTTTTAATGTTCTTTCTTTCCTCTGTATGCTTAGTGTTTTGATTATTATGCAGTGTGGAGACTTTCCTTCTGATTCAATCTATTTCGTGTTCTGTAAGCTTCTTGTACTGTTATATGTCTTTCTTTAGGTTAGGATTTTTTTTTTCTAATTTTGTTAAATATGTTTTTCTTGATTTTTGAGCTGGGATTCTTCTTCTTCTATTCCTATTAGTTTTAGTTTTTTCTTTTCATAATTTTTCAGGTTTCTTGGATGCTTTGTATTAGGAGATATTTAGATTTAACATTTTTTGATCAATGAATCTACTTCTTTTATCAAATGCTCAGTGCCTGGGATTCTCTTTCATTTCATTGTATTCTGTTGGTGATGCTTGCATTTGTAGTTCCTGTTTGCTGACTCAGATTTTCTATTTCCAGAAGTCCTTTAGCCTGTATTTTTTTTAATTGATTCTATTTTGATCTTCAGATTATCAGGTCTTAAACTGTTTTCTTCACTTTTTTTTTCCCTAGCTTTTTTGGGACATTATTTAGGGATTGATTAATTTTCTTCAATTTTTTTCTTGATTTCTCTAATGGAGTTTTTTACTTCTTCTTTAAAGATTGCCATCATCTTTATGAAATTGTTTTTGAGGTTTTTTTATGCTTAAATTGCATTGGAATATTCAGGTCTTGCTGTTGTAGGATAGCCTGGCTCTGGTGGTGTGATATTGCTTTGGTTGTTGTTGAGTGTATTCTTATTCTGGTGTTTAGGCATCTGGATTTGAGATAATTGCTTCTAGGTCTTGATTTCTGTGTTTGTCTTTGTTGGATGAGTGTTTTCTTTCTTGCTTTCTGCTTATTCTTTGCTCTACTAGTCTTTGTGGCCTGGATTTCAGGTGGTCAGTATGACTTCTAATCTAGTAGGGGATCTCTTTATGTTTGGGGCTGGCCTTCTTGTGTTTATCTTTCTTTGCCTTTTATACAGCAGCCTTCACCTGACCAGATGAAATCTGCTGGAGCTGGAGGAAAGGGCTAGTAGTGGGTAGGATGAAGAGGTTTGAGGACTTGAATCAGAAATGGGTCTTTGAGAACAGAATCTAGGGTGTAGAGCAGTTCAGCTGGCAGGTGGGTCATTCATATGTTCTTCTGAGTGGTGTGGCCTACTGCTGCTGTTTGTTTAACAAATTTTTAAACAATGATTTAAAGATATGAGCATGTGGTTCAGCTGGTAAAATGCCTGCTTTGAAAGCTTGAGGACTGCCTGCCGCCTGCCCAGAGAGGGGATGTAGAGTTGTGGAGAAGAGAGAATGACCTGATGTGGTGGGAGGGGGAAGGGACCTTGAATAAGGATATACAAGGATAGAAAGTATGACTTCTTTGTTCATAATAACAAAAGAAACAAAAGGAAAAAAAAAAAAAGAAAGCTTGAGGACCTGAGTTTGATTTTCATTAGACACTTTAAAAAACAAAACTAAGTTTGGTGGCATGTACTTGTAATCCCAGGGACTCATTGGCCTAATGGGCAAATTTAACACCAGTGAGAGATCCTATTTCATACAAAATTGTGGGATGTTTAGAAATAACACATGAAATTGTCTTCTCACTTCCATACACATACACACATATACGCCTTCTCAAACACATGTACCCATATTTACATGAACACACCTGCATGTACATATACATAAACTCTTTGCCTAGCCTAAAGTCCTAAACATTTGCTTGAATGTTTTCTTTTAAAAGTTTCATTGTTTAACTTTTACATTTGATTTATTTATTATTTATTTTTATTTTTCCCTCTTTTAAAAACTCTTCTCTCATTTATTACAGTTTACCCTCCCTCCACTCCTTTCTGTACCCCCTCCAGTCTCCCCTGTTCCTGAGACCCATTTCTCCTTTATTCCTCTTCAAAAAAGAGCAGGCCTTCCAGGGATATCAACTGAACATGGTATAACAAGTTACAATATGACTAGGCACAAACTGTCATATCAAGGCTGGACTAGGGGATCTAGTAAAAAGAAAAGGGTCCTAAGACCAGACAAAAGCTATGACTTGTTTTGAGTTAATAGCTTTCTGTGTTCTGCAGCTTTTCTGTGGGCATATTCAGTTTCATTTATCACATTTACTTTTAGGACAGTGCTCAGCTTTGTTCTCTAGTAGAGATAAAGATGTTTGATAAGACAAGTTAAAATTGCGCAAACTTTTGTAGTTTCACATAGCCTGGTTCAAAATTTAAATTACAAAGGTGACACACATTCTCTTATTTTTATTCCTTCTTAGAAATCAAATATGAAATTAAGAAAATGACAAAGAGCAAAATATTTGTCTCTACAGGCACTCATATGATATCAAGTACTGCGTCCTGAAGGCCTAAGAGCAATGCACAGGACTGAAACCATAGACTTGTGACACTAAAATGAACCTAAGTTTTCTTTTCATGCCTGTAGTAGATTTGTTTAGCTATTAGAATGTATGTGCAGCTATGGGCTTTAGCACAGTTTTAAATATTGTTACAAAGTAGGAGGGGGCAGGAGCAAGGGAACTAAGAGAACTGTGAACAGTGAGAGGATTTTAGAAGGGCAATCTTGTTTGAGTTTCTGTCACTACTTGACAAGACCTTTTATTCAATGTCTTTATAACTACCATTATTTTAACTAGCTATTAGGAAAGGAAAGCTCAGAGATGTCAAAATGCCAACTCCAGGTCTTTGACTTGTACACACCTGTTCTATTAAAGTTTGTGTTCAATGTGTTTTGTAAGTCAACCAAGAAACTCAGACTCTGTTTTATCATGACCTCTTGCCTGGCCAATGGTTCAGCTCTTCAACCCATTCTCCATTCCCTAGCACCCTGGCCCCTTTACATACTGTGGGGATTATGCTAAACTTTATGTTATAACTAAAGGGTGTCATGCTTCTAGAATTTGTTCATATCAAACCCTCATCTTGGAATGATTATGTTGTGTTTTCCTCTAAGAAATTCCTGTTTGTCATTTCAACTCTTTCCTCTTTCCTCAACTTTATCCCTTTCTCATTTTATTTTTTTTTCTTTCTGTTTACAAAGAATGATTTCCATATGATATTGCTGTCTTGAAAGTTGGGCAGTGTTGAAAAGTAGATAGACAATAAGCATCATTTATTGTGGATGCTTTGTATATCAGTCCTATTAAATTAGAGCTATATTCTGGAGTTCCTTTCATGTGGGGTTTCAGAACAGCATAGGCAAGAATACCTATTTATTTATTTAAATTAATATAAAAATGTGTGTGTGTGTGTGTGTGTGTGTGTGTGTGTATCTGCTTGTCTCTGTGTGTATGATGTGCATGGAGGTAGTAGAAGAGGTCAGAAGAAGGTGTTCAATTTTCTGGAACTAAAGTTGCAGGTGGTTGTGAGCTGCCAGATGGGGGTAGTGAGAACAGAACTTTGATCCTCAGCAAGAGCAGCAAAATCTTTTAACTGCCTAGCCATCTTTCCAGCCCTCAAAATAGCTATTTAATGTAAGATTTAGAAGAATGTGTAGCCAAGGCTGCTGCGTTTTGATGAAAACATGTCCCAGGTCTTGTGGTGGTTTTTGAACACAATTATTTTATCTATTGGATCAAATTCTGCCACACCTGTAACTGCTGAGTGTCTTCTCTTTGATATGGTTTGGACTTAACTCCAAGGACTCCTGTTGATGGCTTGATTATCAGTATATGGGTGGCAAGACCTTTAACATCATTGAGTCATGTGGGAGGTGATCATGTTTTCAGGGATATTCTCAGAAGGGAATTCTCAGAGGATTCTGGGTAGTTCCAAGAGACAGGTCTTTCTAATTCTTCAGCTTCCAGGCATTATATGTGATTTTTGCTCTCTTACCTGTGCTCTGCAGTGATGTAATGATGCAACTTTCATGAGTGCTGAACAGAGGTGGATGTCATTTTGAGACTTCAAACTTCAAGATAGGTAAACCTTTATTATTTATAAAGTACTGGCCTTAGGGATTTTATTAAAGTAGAGGAAAATGGATTGATGTATCCTTTTATTTATTTCTTTTTGTTTGTAAGATGTGGACTGAAAGAATCTTATATATTTATTTTTTATATTAATTATTTTGCATGTCTAATATGTGTGCACATAGTGAGATCAGAGGACTGTTCATTAGAGTCAGTTCTCTCCTTTCACTGTGTGAGTTCTTATGAGTGAACTCAGGTTGCCAAGCTTTGGTGGTAAGTTCCATCTTGCTAGTTTTTTATATTCTATTTTTATCTAATATGATGAACATATTCTCAGATAAATACAAATTGTTTAAAAACATTTGGGTTTGTATCATATGCCATATTTACCAATGTTTAATACTTCTGAATTATTAAACAATATGCCATTTTATTAGTGTTTGCTAGTATTACCCTGAAATGGACTACTTAGGTTTTTAGTAATTTAAAATTTTTGAAATTACTTTTCAGAAATGCTTCACTAATGTATATTTGTTTCAAACCACATGTCTGTGACTGTTTTGCCATATTTGAGCCTATACTGTGCATTTTCATTAATGAATGAATTAATTAATTAATTAATATTTCTTCACCACTTTTAGCAACCAAAAGAACTATGTGTTTGTATTATTATTTCCTTGTGATCAGCATTTCTGTACTAACGCTATTGCATTTAATTTGAGATCTATTTGTATCTTTGTTAATTATTTAAAATGACTAGCTAAATTAACTTTAGTTTAATACAGTTTAAACTTTTAATATAACATCTTATGCTTTGTAATGTATGTCAATATGCAAGTATGCAAAATTATTTTATGTTACAATACTTTTCTTGAAATTTTCTTAGAAAATTTCATTAGGAGTGAGGGTTCAGTTAAAGTTCAGCTCAGCTTTGTTTATTAATGACCACAGATCCTAACTCTTGCTGGGCCCAAGCCACTCATTGGTATCCATTATCTTAGTTTGTGAAACATCGCACTTTGTTTATTCATCTACTTTCCAACAGAGAGACATTTGAAGAAAGCATTTTAGAGAGATGACTTATACTTTAGCAACTTTAAAGCTCCTTCTGACCCTACAAGATTGTGAATTCTCATTGTGATAGCTGCCAGTATTTGTTCTGGAGAGCCATGCATTATATCCTCATTCTCTCCTAGACCTTGGTTGACACCGAGTGTCTGAATCAGAAGCCAGCAGAGAGCTCATGCTCTCCTGTGGATGGTGACATGGAATTGGCCCTTTCTGGTTGGTCCACAAAACGTGAGGGCAGCCATTTTGCCAGAGATACAGCCACATGCCTTTGGAACAGTTGCCGCAAGTACTTCCGAAACCGCTCACCCACAAAGACATAAATGACTGGGTTGACACAGCAGTGAGTGTAGGCAATCACCTCAGTTACCAGCATGGCCATGTCCAGCTGTTTGCTCTGCTCACATTGATTGGTGAATAAAACATCTTGGAAAGCAGAAACAAATACAGTCAGATTATAGGGGGTCCAAAGGAGAAAAAATAGAAGTGTGATAGCAAATATCAGACGCACTGCTTTAGTCTTCTTCTCACTGGGTCGTCTTAGCAGAATGTTGATAATCCCTGTGTAGCAGATGATCATGACTAACAGAGGCAAAATTAGACTAAGAAGGTTCAGTTTCAGAGCCTGAAACTGCTTCCACTGCTTCAGGCTCTCATAGGGGTAATGAGGGTTACAGGTATAGTGAGTGAACTCCCACTGGGCTTTGAAAAAGTATAAGTCAGAAATGGAGGCCAAGATGGCTAGGACCCAGATGATGATACTGGTGGTGATGCCAAAAGTGACAGTCCGGGCCCGCAGGGCAAACACTGCATGGACAATGGCCAGGTACCTGTCAATTGTCAGAAGGATGATAAAGAAGATCTCACTGTATAAACCCAGATAATAAAACCCAGAGAGGATTTTACACATTGCATCACCAAAAACCCAATTGTCTTTCAGTTTGTAGTCAATCCAGAAAGGCAAAGTGAAAAGGAAGATCAGATCAGAGATGGCCAGGTTGAGCAGGTAGATGTTGGTCATGCTTCTAAGTCTCCTGTATTGCATGAGCACCAGAATTACTAGGACATTGCCTATCACTCCAATGATAAACACCAGGGAGTACATGGGAGGTAGGAGTCCAGCTCCAAAGGCTCTTACAGCAGTCTTTTGGCATGGGGTAGAATCCCCATAGTCAAATTCTGTGGTTGCGTAGTAGTCTTCTGTGATAGTTGAGATCTCCATCAGGAACTGGCCAGGAACAATGGCTTCTGTATTTATCTTTCTATTAAAGACAGAAGGTTCTGGGCAACAAAGACAAGATAATGGTTACATTTTTGAATGTGCCAATTATTGATTTTTATTTAACATTGCATATTTGAACACTTGTACATACATGTGTTGAAACATCATACTGTTCCTGTAAATAGAATTGTGTCAATATAAAAATACAGCTATTTGTTTATTTTAGCTTGTTCATAAACTAAATACCAGGGAGATAGCTTTTGGAAGTTCAGATTTAAATTCTGCATGTGAACTTGAAGCTTTTGTGTCTGTCTCAGGTGTCATCTGGGTTCCACACAGTGTGTGTGACAAACATTCAAAGTTGATAAATCTTGTAGTTATGTATTTAGCAGAAGGCTCATATAACCAATTAAAAGCTGTGCAATTCCGTTATGGGATATTCTATTGCATACTGAAGTTTTCCATATAGTGATCTGATTATCTTTATTTATCCTGTGTAAGTTTTCTGTTGGACATTTCCCCATATAAATATGACAGGTATATGGTTTTGATTTTATGGCACACATAACAGGGAGAATAAAGTAAACCATAATTTATTACTTTTCCCCAGGTCTTAGCTATTCATTGGGGTTATATAATGGCTTGGTATTATTTGTAAGGGAAAGTGAAAATTATACACATGAATATATATAATCACTGGGTTTTGGCAGTTTTGTAGAGACTTAGCAGAGACAGATACATATGTTTCTGTATATGTGGTATATATTACAAGTACTGTCAAACTGGGTAAAGTTTTCATTTTTTCTTTTTCTTTATACAGTTCACAGAGCTTTTAAAAGTTATGTTATCTAAAAGCAATATGTTATTCAACCAATAAACTGCTGATTGAAGCTTAGAGATTACAGAATACTAGGAAGGAAATAGAAGGTAAGGAACTCTTACATTTTCTACTTACATGGACCTTATAGGCTAAGAGGGGTACAGACAAAATAGGTGTGTAAATAATTCTTTTATTTCAAGAGTGACTGTGTAATAAGTTCAATGGATCAAATACAAAAGAGGACCTTACCTCACTGTTTTATCTAAGGATTTCTAAGTGATACCAAATGGCTGAGTTTGGACTTAGTGTTCAACAACTATTAAAAGGGCAAGTTGATCCCATTTAGAAGTGATGAAACAGAGGTACACATTGCCATAGGATACTACAGTATGGCAGGAGACATTAGAAGTGATGACACAGAGGTTCAGATTTCCCCAAGTTACTGAAATATAGGAAGAGAGACAGAATAAGAGTCATGAGTAGAAAGTCATGAATGTGTTGTTCAACTCTAGTCCTAAAATTATTTGAATCTCTTGCTTCTAATCACAGTACTAGCTCTGCCACTGGACTCTCCATGAAATCTCTGGGAAGGAGGACACTACTGGATAAGAACAAAAGATTCATATCTATGGAAGGTTATTGTTTATCTTGTCCAAGAGAATAGAAGATTCTACATTCAGTTGATAATAGAATAATGCATGTTATTTAAAGAAAAAAGTCATTCTAGACCAAGCATAATACATCTGATCTAACAAATTCCTATATAACAACCTATCACTTTATAGGTTGAGACTCAAGGTATAAGGCTCTTTATTTGTCTTAGGCTGATTCATATCAAATGGACTTTTATAGCATAGATAGTTTTACAGTTAACTCAGTAGCCCTCTGTGAGCACTATGAGTATGCTAGAAAGAGGGTATGACCTGGAGACAGAAATGAAAAATTGAGCTCAGTGAGGAGAAGATGCTTGGATCTAAAAGGTAATGCCTCATAGAAGCTAGCTAGAAGATAGAATTCTGATAGCATGAGTTATTATTATTTTTTAACCAGGATCTCCTTGAGATAAACAAAAGACCCAATAGATAGCTTTCCATTATGGAACTTCTTCCACATCATATATGATTGTACACCTTTTGAATTCTTTCCAGTCAGTTTTTGAAGAATCCTCCAAAAGGGTATGGGCTTTGTGGTAACACACTATATGTGTGACCTTGGATCGATTAACCTATTTCTTTGTGCCTAAATTCCTAATCTGGAATGGAGGAGATGATTATATACCTTTCAAAAATGCTATGCATCCATATGGAAAATGTGCTTTCATCTCCAGACAGTGAATATTAGGAACCTGGCTCTGAAGTCTGCCATTACCCGATATTCTGATCACAATACCTGTATTCCTTCACCTCCTACCAGGTTTCTTCATAGTAAAAAAGAAAGTGATTTGTCAGTGACAGTTACTCCATAAGAATCATGCTATGAAATTTCTAGAAAGTTCTCAAAGAATTAGAAAGTCAATTTGTGTTTATAGAGCTTGAGGAGAGTTTGGGAGAAGGGTGGAGAGAGGACAGTTAGCAGGACAGTACTGAAAATAGACAGCAGGACTATTTTCATGCTCTATAACATAGTAAGGTGAGTATGGTTGTTAACACATACATGAATATTTAAAAAGCCTAAAGTGGATTGTTGATGTATCCAGGTATTCAGAGACATCTCATTATTCTGAATGACCATTACACACCATTCACCTGTACTAAAATGTTCCCTGTATCCTCTAAATATGCAGAAGTGGCACATGTGAAATAAAACATAAAAATTGGAAATAAGTAAACATTTCACTATGTTGTTACTGACCAGATTTTTAGTATTTGACCCAAACACCTATCAGTAAAGCATGCAGCACTTACTCCATCATCCTGTGATCACCCCGAGCTTCTACCTCTCTCCCTTCTGGAGTGCTTAGTGAATGTTTCCTGATTACAAGCCCACACCTAAACAGTGGTCTTTGGACATTAAAGTACATGGCAGAAAGGGGGAAATAGTCTGCTGAAGTAGCAAGGGGGGCCCCTTCATTTTCTATCAGCTCTGTCCCTGTGTTCTCTCTTTTATGTTTCCACTGTCAGCCCTTCCTGGGTAAACTCATCTGGCAATCAGGGATGACTGAGGCAGAGGTCTCTGCTTTCTGCTGCTCCTGCTGGTGCTGAAGAAGGAGGACACTCAGTTTTATAATCAGGACTTCTAGCTAGGCTGGCAGCTTTATAGCAGAGTCAGCAAAAGTTGTGGAATAATATGATCTGGAGCAAGGTGGTGGTTCTCAGGAGCCTAGATCCTTGTGCACTCTAGCCAAGGAGGAGACAGGTTGAGTTCAGCACTATCAGGTGTCATGTTCAGCAGCCATCTTCCTGCTGAGAGACCCCAGCTTTGTCTGTTCTTGCTAAGTTATCAGGTTCCAAGGCACACTGCTCCTAAGGAGACATGACCCTGGCTGTGGTTGGAGGACAAACACAAGGCCCATGGTATCATTGACTCTCACAGGCCTGTGATTAGCTGCTTATAAAAGTCTGACCCAGGGCCCTTTGTGAAGTGTCTGGGAAGAGATGATAAGAAGTTCCCAGACTCAGTGTGATGCCAGATGTTGTTGTGGCTCATAAGAGTCATTTGTGTGCATCTGTTTCATCTCCATGTAGCATTTGGACAACTTGTAACTAGCCACTGTAGAAATCAACAAACATTACCAACCAGGGCTCTCTATTTCAAGGAGAGGCCAGTTTTGTTTACTTCCTAGCAATTTGCTACTCGGGTCTTCTTGGTTGAATAACTCAGAGAAGTCATGTATCTTAACTTCAGGCCATAGCTCTTTATTTGCTAGTAGTCATTGTCTCAATGGTTTAGGAATCCCAGAGCTTCTTTCTCTGTGATGTAGAGAACTTTAAGGTCAGAGAATGGCTATGAAAATCTAAGAGTTTCTTGTTCTCTGAAAAGTCTATAGCTGTCCCACTTTTTCCCAATCCATGGAAGGAAAGGTAAAATAGGCATTTGGTAGTACCAGTCCTACTCACTTTTCTTCTGCATAAAATAAACCCACATCATGTTATAATACAACAGATGTATCCTAAGACTCTATCTTTCCATTTGCTACCCCTGAGTGGCGACTTTACATCTTCTCCAAGACAGTAGTCCTGGTTTGTGATTTTAATTCTAATCTCTAGAAATTGATTCAGATTCTTGTCACTTTTGCATTTGCAATGATTTTTTCTGCTAATACATACTTTATTGCTGTCATTTTATATGCCATATTTTGTTGGATTTTATATGAGGAAGTTTGTTTGGTAAGGATATCTTTTAAGCTATCTTTCCATAAATGGCATTTTTGTCTCTTTATACAAGTTTATTTTCTTAATCATCAACAACAAATTGTCAAGATCACTTTCTAGAATAAGCATTTTACCTAAACATCTAGCTTTAGGAATACAACCAGCATCTTCAGCATTTCTTGAGTATGAACTGCTTTACAGATACAGCATTAGGCTACATAGGATATGTCTGGTTCTCAAAGCATTATCCACTGTTGATGATCCCTGAGCTGTACTCATTCATACCTTTAAGATTGCTCTTCATAGTTACTAACATCATAGAAAAGACAAATATCACTTACTCTGCTTCCAGAGGCTTTTGTCCACACAGACCGTTTCTGGGCCTTTGAGAGTCTATGAATTCATGGTTCAAAGTTCTGAACAAGTAGTAAGTTGTTGGCTTCCTGTGAGATGATTGAGATTAGACTCTGGCTTTACAGTCTTTGAAAATGACAAGAAGAGTGTAAAGTTCTTCTTTTCGTATGGTTGGCTGCCTATGAAGCACTACAATGCCCACCAGTGGCCAATTCCTGGGGTCTAAGTTCATTACAGGTATTTTCTCTTTCTTCTTTGCTACAGTTCCAGTAAAGTTCCAGTCTTCTCAGTAAGTGCTCTGTCCTGTAAGAATTGTGTAGTGTGTGGTTGGGTGGAGTTGAGTTGGACCATGTGAGTGACAGTGAGCTGTTCCCCAGGGCTCATGGAGCAATTGAATGTGTAAGTGTGGGTGTGTAAATGTGGGGGTTGGTCATGGAGTTCTTGTGGTCAGTGAAGAGCCTTTTTTTTTTTTTAAACATTGCAAATGGAAAAGTCTAAACCAGAACATCATGTCTTGTTCCTCAAAATCATTTGGCTGATGAATGAGGACCTAGAGAGGCATCCCCTTCTCTTTGGGGTTCTATACTGACATTGCTATTTGTACTATAACTTTTCCTCATACCTCTCCTCTGCTCCCAAATCTCTTCCCAACAAAATTTTAAAGGATGGTGTTCTCTCAAGGATATAAGGCATAAAAATGAAGACTATTTTCCCCTTCCTTTTCTGACAAGTGTGATGGTGCATACTTTCAATCTCAGCCCTCAGGAGGCAGAGGTAGGAAGATTTCTGTGAGGTTAAAGCCAGTTTGGTCCTCATAGTGAGTTCCAGGACAGCCCAGACTACATAGAGAGACTTTGTCTTACAAACAGACAAACCACACCTGAATACATGCTGAACATTGGATATGTTCTGGGTGGTATGGCTGTAGGCTCCTCCTTCCTTTTTGATACTTTTGATTTACATAAATATGTACAGGCCAAACATGGCCCAAATGAAAAGTCCATGAGGCCACTACACCTCTCTGGGTCTTAGGTCCAATTCTGTCCAATGAGAACACTGATCACTTAGGCTAATAGCATGGGCATGAGGTGAAAGATTACATGAAAAACATCAGAGGGTTTGGCACAATGATAAAGAAGCCAAGAATACACAGTAGAAAAAAAAAAGACAGTATTATCAACAAAAGGTTCTGGTCAAACTGGATGGCTGTATGTAGAAGAATACAAATAGATCCATACTTATTACCCTATAGAAAATACAACTCCAAATATAACAAAGACTAGATATGCTATACGTAAGATTAGATATGCTGAATCTAACAGAAGAGAAAAGTAGGGTATAGATTGAACTCACTGACACAAGAAAAAAACTTTCTGAACAGAATACAGATGGAAGAACCATGGAGTTGGCCTGAACTAGCTGCCTTGAGAGGCATTCATATTTCTTTTTACAGGTCAGAGTTCATGGCTCTTCAGGCACAATGTGCCTTCTAGTTCCTGGGAGACTGATACACTCCCACAGACAGTAAAACATTCAGGCCACTTTGTGTTTCTCTGTATGCTTTTTTAGTAGTCCAGAAATCATGGAAACTTGATAGAGCAATTGTTTTTTTTTTTTTTTTTTTTTCAGAGCCAGTTCCAAATGGACTAAGATTTATAAAGGGCTGAGCCAGACAAAAATGAAGAGCCCGCACAGTGTGAGAGTCCCATACAGAAAACAGTGCATACAAAATTCCTCCATACTTCCTTCAGCTTTGTCTCCGGAAAGCTCAAAGCATAGACATCTCATGTATTTGGGGTCTTATTGTGCCCTTTAACGCAGCAGAAACCGCAGACCCTCCTTGAGTACAACAGTGGTCAGCACAGGAGCCCCACACATAGTCCCTAGCTTGGCTCTCAGCTAGATCTAGCTGGCTAGAAGGCAAAGAGAGAACTAAATTTCACTGGAGCACCCCAGACCCAGACTTGGCCCAGCATGGCAAAACCCTTAAAGTTCTTGGAGTTGTCAACAGCCAGAACTGGGTCCTGGGTCAGAGGTCTTAAGGGTCAAATGACAAGCTGATACTGACAAGAATCTCACAATGAAGCCATAGCTGGGCCAAGTAAGGAACTTTGCTGTAAGGCACAGGAGCCAAGAGTCAGTCCATATCCAGACCAGGTCAGCAGAATTCAGTACTTCTCTTCCAAAGGGCTAGTTGAACAAGTCTGTAAAGATATGATATAAAAATAATTAAAAAAATAAATAAATTTTAGTTTATTGATACAAACTTAAAGTCAATTTTGTTATGCTATATATATTTTTCTGCTCTTATTAAAATATGATGCTGATGTAACTCATTTAAAATTATAATATATAATTAAAAAATACAAATTAATAGTCATTTATAATAGACAAACTTATAGTCATGTTAGTTAAGTTTTTATAAATAGACAAAGATATATTTCAATTACATAAATAGTCTTCAAACACTTCAAAGACATACAAAATATGACATTTAAGATATTTTAAAAACTTAAACTTTTCTAGACAATGAGACAAGTCTGTTCCTGACAACACCAATATATTTCAAAAAAAAATAGACATTAAAAAAACTTCATATAAAATTTACTTTGTGACAACAGTTAGCCACTAAACAAAAAACTGTTCTGATATTGACTGCTTAATAATATACTATATAAACTAAACATACAAGTTCCATAAAAAAGTGACCTCTAAATATAGACAAAACAAGTCAAAATAGTCCTTCAGGTTCCTGCTTTGCAAAAAACATTGCCAAACATTCTTCAAAACACACAAAAAAACAACTAATAGACTGTGTCATTTCCTACATCACTAAAAAGTTTGCCAGAGACTTTAGGCCTAATGGCTAAAGATAAATGCCCCAATGTTACAAAAAAACTTTGGGCAACTGTCCAGACAAATAAATGTCATCTCTGTCATTTTCTAGACTTTAAAAGTTACTTACACTTCCTGTTTATTTACATAATATTATATCCTTCTGTGGTCTTTGATGTGATTAAAAGTTTAATAATTATAAATATAGTTCTTTTTAGTTTAAAAAATATATTAAATATAAAACTTTAAACTCACAATAATAAAATAAATAATAAAATATTCTCTTTAATTTTAAAATTCAAATAGACTAAATATTATGACTATAATTCTTTCTTAAAAACTGTTCTGTTATATATAATTTTGCTATATAAAATTTAAAACCTTCCTTTTTAATTAGACAAAAAAATATAATAAAATGTTCTCTATACCATATAAATAAATAACTGTTTAAATCCATACAAGACACCATAAAAATAAATAAAAAATCAAAGACAGCCAAATAAATAAAAAAAATAAAGTTTACTAGTCGCCATCCGTCCCCCCCCAAAAAAACATATAAAAATTCAAATAAGCCACAGGCTACAAGCCACATAGTAGATAAATTCATAAAAATAAGTTAATCTAAAAAAAAAAACCTAACTAATAATGTGCTTAAAATATAGGCCAAACAGTGTTAAAATATATAAACATATAATTCATTTCTTTTAAAAAATAAAAGTCACAGAGCACACAAACCAAGTTCCAAACTGGCACCACACGTGTGCCAAGTCACAAATCTCCAAACCCAAACAGGCCAAAAAAAACTTACTACAACACAAGTCTTCTTTCTGGGGTGCAGGCTACAGACTGAATGATCCCCTTCTCATAAAGAGCCGAGCCTGAGGCCGAGTACTGGCCACCTTAGACACTGATGGTGCGGAAGACGATGAAGCCTGACAGGGCGGTGCTGACCAGGACCCCAGGACACTGTGGGTGCCAGTGTAGCTCCTTCAAGTCAGTCTCTCCTTGGTGCACAAACAGCAACTGCTGGGGAAGGGCTGCCAGCCCAGGGTCTGCTTCTGCTTCACCTGCCTCTGGGTCCCGCTCAACTGCCAGGTCCCACTGTGTGATCTGATTGTCAGCACCAGAGGTTGCGAAGACCCCACTGTCCTGAGGGTGCCACTCGACAGAAGTCACAGGGGCCATGTGCTGCTTGAAGGTGGCCACAGGGGAGCCAAACTTGAACTGTCTTAGGTCCCAGACTTTGAGGCCCCATCATCCCCACCACTGAGCAGGAAGGGTTCCCTGCAGCTCCAGTTGATGACATTGACATCCTCATCATGAGCAGTGGCTGTGGTGAGCATGCAGGCCTTGCCTGGGGCTGCTCGGATGTCCCAGATTCGAATGGAGGCATCAGCTGAGCAGGAGGCAAACACCGTGTCCTCAGTTGGAGACCACTGCAGATCTTCTACAGAGCGTGTATGGCCTACAAATGGCCTCTGGTCCACATGCCAGGAGCCACCATCTGTGGGTGTCCAGAGATGGATGTTCTTCTGACAGTCACCAGTCACCGATCGGCCAGGCACTCGAGGGGACCAGTCAAGAGCAAAGCCCTCACCCATGTGTCCAGCAAAGGAGAAGATGGGCTTTACTCTGGCCTGTTTATCCCGGAGGAAGATGGCCAGGGCCTGGGGATCATCTACCACCTGTAGGAGCCGCCTCAGGGCAAACACCTCCACTTGGCCCTTCTCTGACCACACTCCAGCCACAGGCTCCTCCTCCAGCCAGGACACCCGAAATCGGTTGATGCCACCGTAGTGGGGAACCATAGCCAGGTCCAGCTGAGGCTTCCGCTCCTCTTCATCCTCTTCATCTTCATCCTCATCATCACTGCCTTCTGAGGGTGGTGGCCTGGTCCCATGGAGATTGTGCATCCGAAGCATCATCAGCCTATTGCTCTGGGAGTTCTCAGCCTGGGTTCCCGAACACAGAAAAAGAGTGAGTGGGAGCTCTGTCTGGTTGTCACCCAGGTTATCTCGGACAATATCAAAGCTGAGACAAGGGGCGCCAGTTTGCACAGGATGGTACAGCACGTAGGCCTCCTCGTCCATTACCAGCTCCTCCCCTTCTCCCAGTGGCGGCCCCTTGCCAGGCAGGTAGACCTGGGATGGGCTTTCGAGTCCTGGGTTGCAGGATTCAGCCTCCATGGGTTCTCCAGTTTCACATGTGTGGCAATTGGTTTTAAACATTAATCTTGTATAACCTGTATAGCTTGCAAACTTCATTGTATCCTGGCAACTACAACTGTATTGATCCTGACAATTATATTCTGTTTCTGATTAAAGTATAAATAGTCTCATTGCTCTTAATAAATTATCACAGCCTCAGTTATACTGTAGCCCCTCCAATCCAAGCCTGGTTTCATTCCTTACTACCATATCACTTGACCTTATCCCAGTAAGTAAGCAAGGCACTTACACACAGAACAACAATTAGCTTTTCTTGTGAAAGAAAAGCTTCTGTACAGCAAAGTACACAATCATTTGTATAAAGTGGCAGGCTACAAAAGGGGGAGAGTTTTTTTTTAACTAACTACACATCCTACAGAGAGCTAATATCCAAAATATATAAAGAATTAAAAAACCAGGACATCAAGGAAACAAGTAACCATGTTTAAAAATGGGATACATATTTAAATAGAGAATTCTCAAGAGGGGAATTTCAAATGGTTGACAGGCACTTAAAGGGATATTTAACATTCTTAGTTATCAGGAAAAGGCAAATCAAAACTAATTTGAAATTTTATCTTTTACTAATCAGAATGATAAATATCAACAAAACATATAACAACTCATGCTGGTGAGGATGTGGAGTAAGAGGAACACTCATCTATTGATAGTGGAAGTGCATACTTGTACAGATTCTAGGTAAATAAGTATGGAGGTTTCTCAGAAAGCTAAGAATCAATATGCCTCAAGATCTAGTTATACCACTCTTGGGAATATACCTAAAGGATTATGCATAATACTGCAGAGATACTTACTCAACTATGTTCACTGATGCTATATTCATAATAGGTAGAAATTGGAAACAACATGAATGTCCATCAACAGATGAATGAACAAAAAAAATGTGGTACATTTACATAATAAGGTATTATTCAGCCATATGAATTTTGCAGGTAAATAGATGGAACTAGGAAAAAATAATTCTGAGTGAGGTAACTCAGACTCAGAAAGCCAAATGTGGCATGTTTTCACTTGTATATTAATGTTAGCTGTTAAGTAATTGATAAATAACACTGCCCTCAGGACCAGCCTCCACCAGCTCAGGGTTTGAGGGGCAGCCAACAGAGTTGGAAGACTATCACTCAACTTGACTTTTTTTATCTGAGAGAGTAAAAATTCTTTGGGGCCAATGAGGGGGTCTTAATTTAACTCTCTGGGTCACTTAAAAGGGTAAAAACATACACACACTTAGGGTCTTTTTGTGTTCGCTCTCCTATTCTTTATTTCTTTTCTTACCTCTGTCCAGATATATCTCCTCCATCTCTCTATTGATGTCTTCCTTCTTACTAAATTTTTTTCCCTTATACCTTATTTATCCCAGAAATATCTTTCAGGCAATATAAAAATTACAATGTGGTTATATTATATTTTTCAAGTGAATGATTATAATAAATACAGGTAGAAATTTTTTATATCCCTTACATGATTACAAATTTTATGTACTACAAGTGAAAAAGAAGTTGTCCCAAGAATCCACATAATTCATGCCTAAGCAACTTGCTATGGATTAATGGGGTATAACCAAGCAAGGTACTTTTCTCAGCCAATTCTTTTGCTGTCAGGCTGCATTTTGTGGTTACAAAGGATCAATCATTTTATTACTTAATTCAAAAGGTAATTTTACAAGAAATCTTAAAAGAATCACAAACCCAAACTTTATATCTGAAAAATAACCAATCATCTCTACATCGTCAGATGTATACCCATTTGTCAAGTTTTATATGTAAACTATTAACACACACACACACACACACACACACACACACACACCATGAAGCTGAAGCGGAAATGGGTACAAGGAAATGATCATCACTGATCACCAACCAATCTAAGTTAAGAAAAGTGTGTCAGCTAATAATTAGCCTGCTTTGTTCTTTTCATTTGACCTCAAGGTGTTTCTCACTCAACTATGTGCCTTTCTAAACTTTAAATTGTTTCCTAAGGTTTTTCATCTCAAAGCTATTAACCAAAACATCTTAGCTCAACCTTAAGTCCTATTTGAAAGCTTTGTTTTAGCTATGATGCACATCAAAACCTATGAATACATCTCTCAATATTAAGATTAAAGGAACTTCAGCTAGCTAAGCTTCTGGCACTCAATTGTTTTTCTTAATCCTTAACTCAAGCTACAGTCTATATGGCTCCTCATGAAACTAGCTGTATGAGGTTTCCATGTTCTTATTTTCTGTTCTCTGCAGCCCTTGATTTATCAGGATGAGAGACAACACCATATATTGCTTTTACCCATATTAGTTTCCCCACTAAATTAACCTCTATAATAATCCCTTACTATATTTATCAAAGACCCTCAATCATCTAAGCCCTATTCAACATTATTATTGTATAAAATCATTGCTTTTGTTAAACAGTATAGCTTAAGAGAAAATCATTTTATGCCCAGTAGAATGGAATATTTCAATGAGATAATAACACCACATTAAAGGCAATAGGGATCTCCCCAACCCATTCATATCATGCCAGATACTAGAGAAAAATGGCAGAGCCAAACATATAAAGACACATCAGTAGCAAGAGAGTTTCTGGGGCTAAGGCTTTCAGGGCTTTCCCTATTGGAGACTCACCCATTGGAGCTTTGCTTCCTGATGGGTTCCCTTCCTGAACCTCACCTGCCTCCTGCTGCTCGTCTGACATGGCTACTGGCAGATAAGCAAGTTACAACCAATACAATCACAGAGGTTATGTAAGAGTAAAGGATTAGGAGAAAGAGATGGCTCTCCCCAGGAATAGGAGTAAAAATGGATAGTTATGAGTAGATGATAGCTGGGCTGGAATGGGAGGATCCAATGTGGAGGGGCATGGGGATGGAAGAGGAAATTGAGGGAGAAATATCAGAGGTACATCAAAAACTAAGGACCATTTGAGGAGGTCATATATAAACCTGATACAGTAAAAGATT
This sequence comes from Sigmodon hispidus, assembly GCA_004025045.1. Taxonomy (NCBI): domain Eukaryota; kingdom Metazoa; phylum Chordata; class Mammalia; order Rodentia; family Cricetidae; genus Sigmodon; species Sigmodon hispidus. Next base: position 31,554 of record PVIH01014240.1, on the reverse strand, counting down.
CCTAAAATATATACACATGAAGTTGATCTAAATGAAATTACCAAATAAAAGGAAGACAAAATCCCTGCTAGACTCTCTTGTCAACAAATGATACTTCTAGTAACTGAAAAGGTTTACATATAATTGAGTTTTTGGCCAAAAGGATCCCAAACAACCCAGGCTATTGCCAAAGCTATTGGTTGCTCTCTACAAACTTGTAGTAAGATCTTGTTGCTGAAGACAATACCTACACAACTCATTGAACATGGCTGGTATCTACCTAGAGCCATCATCCCTATGGACCGATGTTTATAGTACTGTAAAGTACTCTGCATGTTATCAAAGGAGAAAGGTTTAGTCTGCAATGGTGACTTGCCTATAAGACACGCTAGTGTAATAGTGTCACAACGCATGTGGGAGTAACCAAACATGATCTGATTTGATTTAAGGCCTAGTCCATGAGATGGAACCCATACCCAACACTGCTCTGGTGGCCAAGAACCTGATACTAGACAAGCCAGAGATGTAGAGGAAAGCCAAATGCTACTGTTTGCCAAAGCAGTGATTCTCAAAATGTGAGTTGCAACACATTAGGGTTCAATGACCTTTTCACAGAGGATGCATATTCAATATTCTGCATATCAGATATTTATATTTCAATTCATAACAGTAGCAAATTGCAGCTATGAAGTAGCAACGAGCTAATTTTATGACTGGGGGTCACCACAACACAAGGAATTGTATTAAAGGATAACAGCATTAGGAACTTTGAGAATCGATGTGCTAAAGGAACATAGCAATAAAATGACTCAGCCATCATCAGAGAAACTTCCTTCTGCAGCAAACAGGAACAAATATAGAGACCCACAGCCAGATAATGTAGTGAGAATGAGAGATCTTGGAACACTCAGCCCTAAATGGAACATTTTCGTCAACTGACCTCTCCTCAGGCCTCAGGGAACTCTGGAAGAGGAAGCACAAGGAATGTAAGAGCCAGAGGGGATGGAAGACCCTCAGGTAAACAAGGCTTTTTAACCACAGAATGACCAATAACAAACTAACTTTCAGAGACTGTGGTAACATGTGCAGGGCCTGCACAAGTCTTCACCAAATGGAGACTTAGAGGTGAAAGGAGAAGTGGACACACAGCCCCATTCTAACCTAGAAGCTGGTTCCAGCTGATAACCACTTGGAAATGAAAAATTAGCTTTCTCTTAAGGAATCTCACAAAGAAATAAACCCTTAAGGGTAAGCCCCCATGCTCAAGTTTAAAATGAACTCACTGGCATCTTTGGGGGTTCTTTGTCTCATAATATTATGCCAGGACATTTATTTAATCATTTATTACCTTGTAGGCCCTTTGCATATCCATTACTGCTTCTGGTTTTATGTTTTATGGGATTCTTGTGAGTGTACCATATGTGTCTTTGTATCTGTATGTTTCCTGTGCTTTTTCTTCTGTTCATTTGTTTTGTCCTATTCTGACTTGTTTGTTTTTATTTTGTTATTATTCCTTAGATGCTAATTTGTTTACTAATAAGAGACAGAAGAAGTGTAGATCTATATAGAAGAGGAGATGGGGAGAAACTGGGATGAGTGTCTGGGGAAACCATAATCAGAATATATTGTATAAAAAGTCTATTTTAATCAAAAAGAATAAAATCTTAACAATAGTGCTTCCAGTAATATTTCCACAGCAACCATCACTTCTTTCATTGTGTTTGTGAGTCTGTGAAATAGAAATTCTCCTAACCTTCCCTACTGCAAAGCAATGTCTTAGAAAGTATAAATGACAATGTGCTTTAAAAATTGCTCTCTGGTCAGTGAGATTAACTCCACATGTAGGTTATGCAGGCTGAAGAGTTGTTTCAGATGCTTCTATTCAGGTAGAACTGAGATCTTGAACAACTTATAGAAAAGAATTTCAAAATGAGCTGGTTTGAAGCAGTGTTTAAATTTAAGGAAAAAGAAGTTTCATGTATTAAGAACAGGTTGAGCTTCCACTAGTTTCTCTGTTGTATCAAATTTCAGAGTGTTTAGCCTTGAACAATGTAATTTTATGCAGCATAGCCTTGATCATAAGTACCAAGAAAGAATGACTCCACATCATGTTTATATAAGTAAGCAATCACAATTTGCCAGGATACTAGAAAGTACAAACAACATTTATTTGTACTGAAAAATAATAGTTCTTGAGAATATGCTGTATCATTTAAAATACGACAGACTGTTGTATGATATTTTGTTTGTTCTAACAAATAAAGCTTGCCTGGAGATTGGAGGGTGGAGCTAGCCACTAGTTAGCATAGAGGCCAGGCATAGTGGCACACACATTTGATCCCAGCACTTGGGGTTTCATATCTTTAACCCCAGCACAATTAGGAGGTGGGAACAGGAATATAAGGTGAGTGGAGATAAGATACCAACATTCTGTCTGAGGATTTATAGAGGTAAGAAGTCTTTTGTGACTGGCTGCTCTGCTTCTTTGATCTTTTAGCTTTTACCCTTGATATCTGACTCTGGGTTTTTATTATTAAGACTATTTAGGATCTCACTTTACCAGACACATAAGCTTATTAACCACAGTAGATGTAATATCCTTACCTTGTACAATTTCAAAAGAAGGAACACCACAAGACTTATATGTGGCAAGCATGCTGACTACTAATTACCTAATCAGTGATCTTCAGTTTGGTCTAAGAAAATTGCCACAATGAAGAACTCCTGATTCTGTTCTGGGTTCCAATTTAAGCCCAGTGACACAGTCCACTTTAATCTGAACCTCAACTGGCCTGCCATCCAGACCTCCATTTGATATTTCTGCTCTTGAATAGGTATGAGACTGCAGGGAGAATTTTTCATTTTGTCCCTATAGACTTTTTCTTGTACCTGTATTAGTTCTCTAATTCATACTTTTGGATGGCCTCTCTGAACTCTGAAGCCTCTTTAACATTTTCTTTACCATTCTGTAACCTGAATATTTGTATACTGTTGTCTTAAGTGTTGATGTGTGATATGAGAGCTAATTTTAATAATTAAAATGAAATTAAAATGCTGTCAGGAGAGCTCAGTTGGTAAAGTGCTTATTTGAAAGCGTGAGAACATGAGTCAATCCCTCAGAACTAATACTTAAAAATCTGGGTGTATTGACATGAGTTTGTGATTCTAGTGCTGAGGGGGAGTGGATACAGACAGATCCCTGTAGCTCACTGGCTAACTTAGTGAGATCCAGGTCAATGAACAACCCTGTCTCAAAAAAATAAGGCTGATGCTAAAATGATAGCTCAGTGGTTAAAAGCACTTGCTGCCCTTCTAGAGGACCAGAGTTCAGTTCTCAGAACCCACAATGGGTGGCTTACAACCATCTAGTTCCAGGTGATGGAGCTAGACTTTTCTGGTTTCCATGCCCCCATCCCATAGCATTCACATACATAAAATAAAAAAAAAAATTCAAAAGGTGGATGGTATCTGAGGATATTGAGGCTGTCTTCTAGCTTCCAAATGTGTATATGCACATGTGCACACATAAACACACAGGTAACTATATACATATGAACATAGATTATTGAAATAAAGGAGTTATTGATATTATGTTACTGATAACTACAAGCTATCAAAGCAATGTTGAAATTACTTATAAAATCATAGTCAACAGACTGATATGATTTACATGTTTATTGCTTATTCAATACATTTTAACATTATGGAGAGACATAAGAATGTCCTTCTACTCCTGACATAACATGCTCATGGCATATAGACTTAAACACAGAGGAGGCCATATATGTAGTAGGATGGTAGGACGTGCCTAGAGTGGGTATGGCTGCTCAAGAGAGGGAGATAATCACAATGAAGTGTCTTTTAAAGAAATATTTTGAGACATGGTTTTGTTATATAGCTCAGACCAGTTTCACACTCATATTAATGCCTGATCCTCCAAATTTCTGTAATTATGGAATTACAAGTGTGTTCCATATGCTTAGTCCAGTTAGCAATTACTCTGGAAAATGTGGTATTATTAGTTTTTAAATCTCTTTGTGTTTGTTTGTTTGTGTGCATGCACATGTTTAAACATACATATACATGTGCAGGCATGTATGTGAGTGTGGGTATGATTATGCCACAGCATGTGTGTCAGAGGACGATGAATTCTGGAATCTAACTCAGGTTTGTGTAGCAAGTGATTTTACCCATGAAACTATCTCATTAGCCCAGAAACTTTATTTTAGTAAATGAAATCCTAAGTTAAGGTTTCTAAAGTATAGTTTTGTAGACTGATAAGATAAAACATAGATAAATGGTCATCAAATATATTCTTATTACACATAGATCACAAGGAACTTAGGGCACATTTGAGCTGTAAAGATAGTTCAAGATATTTATTGCTTGCAATATTTTCCTGAATCTTAGCCCCTCTCATTCCCATAGTCCCTTGGATTTCCTTGTCTTCCTAGTCTCCCTTATCTTTATGATTCAGTTTCCTATCTATCCAACTGTTACCACTCAGTTCATCTGCAAAGAGCAAATAGGGTCTGTGTGAGCCTGGCTCCTTGTAATGCTGGAAACTGATAGGTAGATCAGTTTTCAGAGAGAACACAAGGCCAGGTAATATGTGAAAGGATCAGTGTTTCTGAAAGGAGACCTTAAGAAGTCATTATACATAAAGCTATACAAGTGAAACCCGAGTTTAAGTGGGGACCTCAGAAAGGAGATAGTGTCAGGATTGTGGTATGTGCACTAAAAAACTATAGGCATAGAGTAGGGGCAGCCCAGGAGTTAGAGGACTGGGGCTTCCTAAGACTGTTAGAGATCAGATGATGCGATCATGTGTCTCAAGTGCCTGGTATGGTACTACAGCATTTGGTGTTTTCTCTTCTGTGTTCCAGTATTGCTTTAGTCTGCCTTCTCTCCTTAAGCTCCTTTCCTAACTTTTGGAATTAGAATATTTACTTTGTACCATTTCATATTGGAAGATGCATCAACCAATTTTTAAAAAGTGACAAAAAATGTTCTGGGAGGAGTGATTTTATAATTTAAAAATTTCTCCCTTTCTTTTACTTAAAACCACATCAAATTTTTTTATTATTTATGATTGGAAAAATCTTTTTTTATTTTATTATTATGAACAAAGAAGTCACACTTTCTATCCTTGTATATCCCTATTCAAAGTCCCTTTCTCCTCCCACCACATCAGGTCATTCTCTCTTCTCCACAACACCCCATCCCTCCCTGGGCAGGCAACAGGCAGTCCCAAGGTCTCACAGTCCCAGTATTGCTTAGTTCAGCCTCTACTCCTGGCAGATCCAGTTTTTTCCCCTCAAACTCAAGACTGAGTCAGGTGTTACTCAAGAGGGACTAGGATCCAAGGAGTCAGTCCAAGGTGTTTCTGATCCCAAGCTGTTCAGTGGTTGTGGTTTGCAGCTTGGGCATACTTTGCTTTTTTCTTGTTTGTTTGTTTGTTTAGAGACCACTAATGAGTGAGTACATCCCCTGCTTATCTTTCTGAGTTTGTGATACCTCACTCAGAAGGATATTCTCCAAATCCATCCATTTGCCTGTGAATTTTAGGATATCATTTTTTCTTACTGCTGAGTAGTACTCCATTGTGTAGATGTACCACAGTTTGTTAATCCATTCTTCAGTTGAGGGGCATCTAGGTTGTTTCCAGGTTCTTGCTATTACGAATAATGCTGCTATGAACATAGTTGAGCCAATGCCTTTGGAGTGTGACTGTGCATCTCTAGGATATACACCAAGAAGTGGTATTGCTGGATCCTTGGGGAGATTGATTCTCAATTTTCTGAGAAACCTCCATACTGCATTCCAAAGTGGCTGAACAAGCTTACACTCCCACCAACAATGGAGGAGTGTTCCCCTTGCTCCACAACCTCTCCAGCATAGTCTGTCCTCTGTGTCTTTTATCTTAGCCAATCTAACAGGTGTCAGCTGGTATCTCAAAGTTGTTTTGATTTGCATTTCTTTGACGGCTAAAGATGATGAGCACTTTTTCAGGTGCCTTTCAGCCATTCGTAATTCTTCTGCTGAGAATTCTTTTTTTAGATCTGAACCCCAATTTTTGATTGGGTTATTCAAGGTTTTGGGCTCTAGATTCTTGAGTTCTTTATGTATCTTAGAGATCAGTCCTCTGTCACTTGTAGGGTTGGTGAAAATCTTTGTAGGCTGTCGTTTAGTCCTATTGACAGTGTCCTTGGCTTTACAAAAGCTTCTTAGCTTCAAGAGATCCCACCTATTGATTGTTGATCTTAGTGTCTGTGCCACTGGTGTTATATTTAGGAAATGGTCGCCTGTGCCAGTTCGTAGAAGTGTATTTCCCACTTTCTTTTCTATCAAGTTTAAAGTGGCTGGATTTATGTTGAGGTCTTTGATCAAACTTGGATTTGAGTTTTGTGCAGGGTGACAGGCTTGGATCTATTTGCATTTTTCTACACACTACCATCCAGCTATGCCAACACCATTTGTTAAATATACTATCTTTTTTCCATTGAATGTTTTGGGCCTCTTTGTCGAAGATCAGGTATTCATAGGTTTTTGGATTAATGCCCAGATCCTCAATTCCACTGATCCACAAGTCTATTTTTATGCCAATACCAGGCTGTTTTTATTACTGTAGCTTTATAGAATAACTTGAAGTCAGGGATGATGATGCCTCATGAGATTCTTTTCTTGAACAAAATTGTTTTGGCAATCCTGGCTTACCTGTTATTCCAAATGAAATTGAGTATTGATCTTTCAAGGTCCAAAAAATATTGTGTTAGGATTTTGATGGGGAGTGCATTGAATCTGTAGATTATTTTTGGTAGAATTGCCATTTTTAGTATGTTGATTCTACCTATCCAGGAACATGGGAGAGCTTTCCATTTTCTGATATCCTCTTCAATTTTTTTCTTCAGTGATTTAAAATTTTTGTCAGATAGGTCTGTTACTTCTTTGGTTATAGTTACTCCAAGGTATTTAATACTATTTGCAGCTATTATGAAGGGTAATGTTTCCCTTATTTCTTTTTTGGCTCTTCTGTCTTTAGTGTATAGAAGTGCTACTGATTTCTTTGAGTTAATTTTGTATCCTGCTACATTGCTGAAGGTGTTTATCAGCTGTAGCAGTTCCTTGGAAGAATTTTGTGGGTCACTTATGTATACAATCATATCATCTAAGAATAGAGATAGTTTCACTTCTTCTTTTCCAATTTCTATCCCCTTAATCTCCTCTGTTCTCTTATTGCTTCAGCTAAAACTTCAAGAACTATATTGAATAGATAAGGGGAGAGAGGATATCCTTGTCTAGTTCCTGATTTTAGTGGGATTGCTTTGAGTTTTTCTCCATTAAGTTTGATGTTGGCTGTTCGCTTCTTGTAAATTGCCTTTATTATATTTAAGTATTCTCCCTGTATTCCTGATCTCTCCAGGGCTTTAATCATAAAGGAGTGTTGGATTTTGTCAAAGGCTTTTTCAGCATCTAAGGATATGATCATGTGGTTTTGTTCCTTTAGTTTGTTTATATGATGGATAATGTTTATGGTTTTTCGTATGTTGAACCAGCCCTGCATTTCTGGGATGAAGCCTACTTGGTCATGATGGATGATATTTTTTATATATTGTTGTATACAGTTTGCTAAAATTTTGTTGAGAATTTTAGCATGAATTTTCATGAGGGTAATTGGTCTGTAGTTCTCCTTCTTTGTTGTGTCTTTGAGTGGCTTGGGTATTAGGGTGATTGTGGCCTCATAAAAGGAATTTGGTAATATTCCTTCAGTTTCTACTGTGTGAAATAGTTTGAGGATTAATGGTAGTAATTCTTCTTTGAATGTCTGATAGAATTCGTCACTGGAAACATCTGGACCAGGGCTTTAATTTTTGGGGAGGCTTTTAATGACAGCTTCAATTTCCTTAAGGGTTATAGAACTGTTTAGGTAATTAATCTGTTCTTCAATTAATTTTGGTAGATGGTACCTGTCCAGAAAGCTGTCCATTTCTTCTAGGTTTTCCATTTTTGTGGAATACAGATTTTCAAAGTATGACCTGATAATTCTCTGGAATTCCTGGGGGGTCTGTTGTTATGTCCCCTTTTTCATATCTGATTTTGTTGATTTGGATACTCTCTCTCTATCTGCTTTTTAATTAGTTTGGATAAGGGCTTATCTATCTTGTTGACTTTCTCAAAGAACCAACTTTTAGATTCATTGATTCTTTGTATTGTTCTTTTGTTGGAAAAATCTTTATGTACACTTGAGTATTTGTTACTCCTTTTGGTTTAATAAAAAGCTTACTGGTCAATAGCTAGGCAGGAAAGGTTAGTCAGGACTAATGGGCAACAAGAGAGTACAGGAAAGAGGACTGTTGCCAGAGAGTTACTGTGCTGAAAAAATGATACCACCACGTGGTAGAGTGTAGATAAGAAGTATCAATTAACTTAAGTTGATAGAGCTAGTTTGTAACAAGCCTATGCTATCAGCTGAGCATGTATAATTAATAAGTCTCTGTATGCTTATTGGTGAGCTAGTAGTCCTGACAAAAATTCTACTGACATAGTATTTTTAATATATAAATTGTATTTCTATATGTAATATAAAGTATTTTTAAAAAGTTTGGAGGGCACTTAAATGAATATTTAGCTGCCCTGATTTTATTTTCCCTGGGCTTTTTATACCAAGCAAAGTACAGACAGGAAGGGACAAGTGCAGACAGGTGTAAATTATTCTTCAATTTTTGAAACATCACCCTACAGTGTCTTTATGTTGTTATTGTGGAACTAAGTATAAAATCTTAATATCTATCATCCCACTCTCCCTCTCCCACAAACATTAGCCCTTAGAGATGCAGAGAAAGCAGAATTCTTCATCATGAATAGTGTCTTCCAATACATTTCACTGAAATTCTCCAAGTAACCATAATCATTTATAGTCAAGAACCAAATAATGCTGTAAATAACTTTTAATTGAACTTTAACTTTCATCTTACTATATGTACTTGGTTTGCTGAGACTGACAAGATGACAGTGGCAACCTTTGCTGTGGAAATTATTTAGAGAATAGCAGAGACATTAATTGCTTCCCTGACTTTTAGCTGAATTTCTCCTCTTGGGAATCCTTGCCTAATTCTTTGATAAGGCACCTAAGGCACCAGGGATCAATAGATGATAGAGCATACCAAACCCCAGGAGAGTCTCTAAGAGTTCTAGTCTTTGATACAAAAGCTTTACTGGTGGATAAACAAGAGGGGAATAAGATTATTGGAGCCACAGGGGTCAAGGACACCATAAGAAAACCCACAGTATCGACTAACCTGAGCTCATAAAGGCTCGCAGAGACTGAACCAACAACTAGAGAGCTGTATGGGATTTACCTAGGTTCTCTGCATATATGTTATAGTTGGGTAGTTTGGTCTTCTTGTGGGATTCCTAACAGTCAGAGGAGGACTGTCTCTGACTCTTACTTGCTTTTGAGATCCTTCTCCTTATACTGAGTCACCTTGCTTAGCCTTAATATATGGGAAATAGCTTAATCTTATAGAAACTTGATATGCCATGTTTTTTGATACTCATTGGGAGACCTGCCCTTTCCTGAACAGAAACAGAGGTGGAATGGATTGAGGGTGAGAACAGAGTGGGGTGAAAAAGGGACTGGGAAGGGAAGAAGGAGGAGAAACTGTGGCCAGGATGTAAAAAAAAAAAAAAAAAAAAAAAAAAAAAAAAAAAAAAAAAAAAAAAAAAAAAAAAAAAA